>KV875244.1:340421-482920 GCA_001879505.1 Calonectria pseudoreteaudii | reverse complement strand
GGGGGGGGTTGCAGATGAAGCGAGTGATGGACTTGGCCCTTGAGGCTGTCGCATGGTGGGACGTGGGGCAGTGAGACACGGTGTCAGGGAGGATACAGCCAAAAGTTTAGAATCGCCTCAAAACAGAGCCAGCAATAAGTACCATTAGTAGCATATACTTTTTAATAATATAATAAGAAATCCAGTTAAAATTAGTTTGATAAGAAATGAGATTGATGCTCTTTATTGTTTTTGTCCTAATTTTCTTTTTGGCGGGGGGTACAGGTGATTCTAGACTTAGGGCGCTCGACTGTTAAGAGCTAGACCTTTGCACTGAGTATACGAGGAGCACGGAATAAACGAAATCTCCATTGACTAGTCGAGGGGGAAATTATGATTTCGACTATAATTTTTTTTGTAGCTAATTCTACGACAATTCAATTGAATCAAGCTCATCGGGAGACTGCCTCACCTGCGTTGGACTGGTTCATTGTTGTACCCACCGCCGCTCTCTGGCAGGCTAGTAGCGGTCTTGGTTGACTTCAACAGCACTGTTAAGATTTCGGGGCGACATTCATCATGATGCTAAACTAAACACCAAACGCCATAACGATGAGCAGCAGCAATAATTTGAAGCCTCAGAATCCTGCCGCTGCCGCCGCTGCCCCCAGTGGCTCTCGCCTGGGTGTCTTCCCTCCGCCCATTATTGTTCCTCCGCTTTCATCGGTTCACAAACTTACTCTCATCGTGCTGCACGGCCGTGGTTTCAACGCCCAAAAATTCAGCCCCCCTCTGCTGTCCACTCACCTGCCAGGTCACACTCGGACACTTGCCGAGTCTCTCTCGGATGCGCGCTTCGTTTTTCCTACCGCACCCCTGAGCAGGGCCTCCAAGTATCGTCGGTCTGCTATCCACCAGTGGTATGAGGGCACTGGTGACTGGGAGCCGGAATCGCGCGGCGATATGCGACCGAGCGTCGAGCATATTCGAGGCATATTGGAGGACGAGATAGCGAGACTCGATGGCGATGCGAGCCGTGTTGTGTTGGCGGGGTTCAGCCAGGGAGGTGCGATGGCCTTGACTAGTCTGCTGTTGTGGGAGGGGGACCCGTTGGGTGGGGTGGTAGTCATGTGTGGATTTATGCCTCTTGTTTCTGCCATGATGTCTGCTCTGGAGGAAGACAAGGACAAGGAAACTCATGATGATGGTGGGATCGTATTTGGGTCTGATTCCGACGAGGACATTTTCGAGCGGGATTCCTCTAGCGACTCAAGGTCACCAGTGCGGCGAGCCATTGATGAACTTTGCGAAGAGGCTGAGATCGATCCTGCATCTTTACAGGAGCGTTTTCCATTTCAATCGACACCCGTATTTATAGGCCATGGTACAGACGATGAAATGGTGGAATTGAAGCATGCCCAGCAGGCATCCGAGCTGCTGAAACGAATGAGCGTGTCGGTAGATTTCCACACCTACCCTGAGTTGGGCCACTGGTATTGTCCCGAGATGCTGGAGGAAATCGTCGATTTCTTGTATAGAAAAGTTGAATTATGAAATGAAGAGAGCCAAGTAAACACATATTTATAAATTTGCCCTTTTTGGGGGGCATACCATATATTGCGCTAGCTCTTCCACCTAAGAGCATAGACTGGGGACTACTATCCAATCCATGTACGGTTACGTTTTATTTATGGTTCATTATACATCATGATACTATTCCAGACTCGAAATCCACCCGTGGTCAAAAATAAAAAAAACAAGGTAATTTTCCTCCTAAATCTTTTCGCCATCGAGAATGACCCGGGCCTCCTGCGAGGTCCACCAACTCACGCCCTGCTCGCCGGGGTAGCTGAACTTGTCCATGCTGTCGGGCTTCATCTCGACGCTGTAGCCGGGCTCGGTCGGGGTGGTGTAGTAGCCGTCCTTGATGACGGAGGGGTGCAGGAAGTGTTCGTGCAGGTGGTCGACGTACTCAAGAACTGACAGCTTGGCTGACACGACGACATAGTCGATGGTGCTCAGGTGCTGGGTGTACTCAGGGAGACCGACGCCGCCCGAGTGAGGCACGATGGGGACGCCAAACTTCTTGGCCATGAGGAGGACGGCGAGGACCTCGTTGACGCCGCCCATGCGGCAGGCGTCGATCTGGCACACATCAATGGCGCCCGTGGCGAGGAGCTGCTTGAAGATGACACGGTTCTGGCACATCTCACCAGTGGCGACGCCAATGCCGTAGGGTCGGAGGGCGTCGCGGACGGCCTTGTGGCCGAGGACATCGTCGGGAGAGGTGGGCTCTTCGATGAACCAGGGCTTAAACTCGGAGAGCTGCTTCATGTACTCAATGGCCTCGGGGACGGACCAGACCTGGTTGGCGTCGGTCATGAGGACGTTGCCCTTGTCGTAACCGATGACCTCACGAGCGATGCCGAGGCGCATGCGGTCGCGCTCAATGTCGCCACCGACCTTGATCTTGAAGTGGCGGTAGCCGGCGTCGAGAGTCTCCTTGAGCAGGCTCTTCATCTTGTCCTCACCGTAGCCCAGCCAGCCAGCACTGGTGGTATAGGCCGGCACGGCGCGGTTGTTGAGGGCCTCCTCGATGCGCTGGGCCTTGGTGGCCTCGTTCTCCTTGAGCATGGCAATGGCCTCCTCGGGAGTGATGGCGTCGGTGATGTAGCGGAAGTCGATGCATCGGACAAACTCCTCGGGAGTCATGTCGGCGACGATACGCCAGACGGGCTTGCCCAGGGACTTGGCCCACAGGTCCCAGACGGCGTTGACGACAGCACCGAGGGCGAGGTGGATGACGCCCTTTTCGGGTCCGATCCAGCGGAGCTGGCTGTCGGAGACGAGGTATCGCCAGGTCTTGCCCCAGTCGGCAACGAGAGAGGAGAGTGTCTTGCCCTGGAGGCGCTCCGCAACGTGGTTGATGGCGGCGCAGACGATGTCGTTTCCACGACCAATGGTGAAGGTCTGGGGAAAGTCAGTGATTTGGTACGATTTTGGGGCTAATTGCACAAGAGAAAAGTAGCTGCTTACCATGCCGTGACCACTGAATTCAGAGTCAGTCTCAATGATGCAGTATGCCGATGAGTAGTTGCCGGCAGCGTTCATGGCATCGGAACCGGTGCCGTCCAGAGAGGTGGGAAACCGAACATCTCGGGTCTTCCAGCCGGTAATGGTGATCTCGGGCATGTTTGCGGTATTGAAAATTATGCAATTGTAATCGAATGAAGATGTAACCGAGAGAATGTGAGTGAGCGCGAGGTTATATTCGTCGACTCGAGGTGGGGTGGAATGCCGAAGGCGGGGAGAGGAGGGGCAGCAAGGGGATTGTTGCAGCGAGCGTTGAGCCGAGCGTGTCGTCACCAAGGAGAGGAATACACTGTACAAAGATGCCGACGCGAGTGACGCAATGGGGTATAAATGTAATCAATTGCCTGGCATTTCCGTCGGAAAAATGGCTGCGTAGGGCTGCTTTATAACCCCATCTCGAGCCATGATGGCCTGGCCAAGCAAGCAACAAATGTGGAGAATATCATGACTTCTGCGATGCTCGGAGGGAGCTTCTGCGCGCGCTGATTGATGGAAAATATTAGTCCGTCCATACAACCCCCATGGCCTCCGCAACTTCTGAAGCTCGCCAAAAAAAAAGTATGGGGGAGAGAGACGAGGATCACGGTATTCGGCTAGTGGAGACGTGTGAAGCTCTTGTTCTTTGGTCATGTGCGTCGCGTTGGGATTGGGTCTGAGGGGGCAGGGGAGAGGGTTGGGGGCAGATTTTATCGAGTTTGGGGGTTGATGGGCCAGGGACTAGAAGGGAAGTGGCATAAATTTGGGCCGTTTACGAATGCGCAGAGCACGTTAGTGAAGCGTCGTGACAGGTTTTTAGTGCCACGACGGGGACGTCACGAGCACCCCCACTGCGCTGCTGCCCCCGCGCAATACCGTCTATCACCGTCGCTCTAAGAGGTGGGAAAATCAACTTGTGCAACGTCGCATGTGATATTTGGAGGTATAATGGTGAATAAATGAGCTACTATACGATGAATTGGGAAGTTAATTTGCCCGTTTACCCATTTTCCGTTTCCTGCTTGAGGCTGAACCCCACGATGTCTCCCAAACTTTACCCCTCACCGTCCTGGCATCTACTTCGAGTGAGGGGCAATCCATCTGGACGGTGTTCGTCGTCGGTCTTCTCACCGTGTATCATAATACGTTCACCATGGCCGGGGACTGATTTTGCAGTGCTAAAATTGCAGTGAAAACCAACTGTGGCTGTGCACATCTACCAAGGTGAGTGTGGTTACATTCAGGCCTCAAATTAGAAAATAATTATTTTATTCCGATCTTCATCTATACCTCATTGGAAGGGTATGTGATTTTCTCTAGCGCATTAAAATCCTCCTTGATCGTCCTCACACTGACGAATCTCTGCAGATGAGCCATGGTGCCAGTCTTATCGTTGGTACCCGAGTCTCGGCTACCACCGAACGGTTGTTGCGCCACCAATGCGCCGGTGCATCTTGTGTTGAGATACAGCATACCGGCAGCGTGCTTCAAGACGTCCTGGGCCTTGCGCGAGACGTATTGATCCTTGGCAAAGATGCTGCCGGTGAGGGCGTAGCGAGACGTCGTGTCGACGAGCTTCAGCGTCTCGTCCCACTTGTCGTCGGGGAAAACGTAGACGCCCAGAATAGGACCAAACAGCTCTCGCGACATGATATCGTGGCGGGGGTTGGTGGTCTGGTAGACTGTGGGGTGAACGTAGTAGCCTTCCTCCTTGGACGCCTTGCCGCCGACAACGAGCTCCAGCTCGGGGTCGGTCTTGGCATCCTCAATCACCTTGTTCAAGCTGTCAAAGGACCTCTCGTGAATGACGGGCGTGATAAAGTTTTCGTAGTTTTCCACGTTTCCAATCTTCAGCTTAGGAATCTCCTCCTGCAGGTGCTTCTTAAACTCGGACCAGACCGACTCAGCCACGTACACTCGAGAGTTGGCAGAGCACTTCTGACCCTGGTACTCAAAGGATGCTCGGATGGTGTTGTAGGCGGCGTTCTTGACATCGGCCGATGAGTGAATAATACCCCAGTTCTTGCCGCCCGTCTCACCTACGACCCGGGGGTAGGACTTGTAAATACCGTCGCCGATGCCGTTACCAATCTTCTTCTGTATGCCCTTGAACACTTGCGTAGATCCAATAAATGAGAGGGCACCAAACTCGGGTCTCTTGAGGACGGTATTGGTGACCTCTTCGGCATCTCCAGGGATGAACTGAATCACATCCTTGGGGAGGCCGGCTTCCAACAGGATTTGATAGAGCAGCCAGCTGGCGTGGATAGCTGAATCAGACGGCTTCCAGACAACAACGTTTCCCAACAAAGCAGCTGGTCCAATAAGAGTGGCCCCTAGGGCTGTAAAGTTAAAGGGTGCGATGGCATAGACGAAACCCTCAAGAGGGCGGTATTCCATCTTGTTCCACTGACCAGGCATCTGGACACGAGGCTGCTGGGCAAACAAAGACCAAGCCTCCTGGATGTAATGCCGGAAGAAGTCCACGGTCTCTGAGGGGGCTTCGATCTCGGCCTGCCAAATGTTCTTGCCCTGGCCGAGCATGGTGGATGCCACAATGTCTGAGCGATACTTTCCTGCAATCAACTCTGATGCACGAAGGAAGATGGCTGCTCGGTCCTCAAAAGGCATGGCCTCCCAGGCTGGCTTTGCAGCAAGGGCCGCATCAATGGCTGCATTGACGTGGTCGGGGGTTGCAACAGCGTACTCTGCCACGACGTCCTTGTGGGAGGATGGGTTCTCCTGCTTTCGGGTTTGCACCGTCTCAACCTACCACTAGAGTTAGCCAATGGATACTACATGAAATTGGAAATGCATACGGTAGCGCCGTTGATGGTGATTGGGATTGTGACGGGAAAAGAATCCTTGAGCTTCTTCAGCGTCTTTGTGAGTTCTTCACGCTCAGGGGAGCCCTTTGCGTAATCGAGCTGTCATGATACCATTAGCTTCCAGTGCACTTAAAGTTGAAGGGAAACCATACGAATTTCTCATTCTCAAAATGGGGAGGATGCCATAGGCTCAGGCATCGTCGCTGAAGTCGGCTTGCATTGTTGGACCGGCTTACACCACTCAGGTCGGCCAATTGGAGGCGTCGAACAACTCGTGATCTCTGCATGGCGAATGTAAATCAGGCGGAATTAGTAGAATAGAGACAGCGTTATCTCTTTCTTGCCTTGCTCCTCATCCAGACATGATTTGACGAGAACTTGAGTTCATCTTATGTATCGCCTCGTACCTGCGTCCGTCATCGGGTCGGAATGGTGATCCGACTGTCGGTGGTACCAGACCGATAAGCCAACCTCGCAACCATGCAACCTCTGATGCAGACGAACCGACAGTAGCCTATCCAAGCCATCGTAGACGCCACTAAGCACCTTAGGTCGATTCAACAGCATCGTATCGGCTCGCCACGTACACCGTCATCGTGCGTGGATATCATCTTGTGACCACTCTGCCGTCCCCGCCCCCACCACTTTTTCCAAGATGGTTGAGACGAGATGGAGCATCACATTGATAAACAAGTCGGGATCGAAATCCGGCGTGTTTTGGTCCTATCCGATGTGGCTTGGCCTGGCGCTTGAGAGTGAGGGGTGCTGAGAGCGGCGGCGATGCTTTCTTTTTTGGTAGATTAGGGAAGTATATCTTTTTGGACGGTCGCCCTGATATCGCTTGCGAGTAAGCCCATCATTCCCTCTCTCCCCATTTCAATAATACACACTATTTAATCTAAAATGCTGCGCCCAAGAATTCAGACTTACGGTTCCAAGGCCGCTCTTCCCCTATATTCGTACCATCACCAGGTGCGACGGGGCAAAAGGCTAATCAGCCATGTGTCAGCCAAGCCTCTCCCTGAAGCTGCTCCAGAAGAAAAGACAGCACTCAGCAAACTGTCCAACAAGGTTCTTTTCCGCTCAGCGGCCTTGACTACAATAATGGCCACAAGTTGGCTGCTTCGGCCATCTCTTGCCATTATGGGATTTCTCACGAAATCAAAGTCACCCGTCTTAGATGCAGATAAGAACCCCGTCATGAACCATTTGCTACGTTGGTCAATCTACAATCAATTTTGTGCCGGAACCAACACAAAAGAGGTGGCAGAGGTTGTCAAGGAAGTAAAGGGACTTGGATACCACGGCGTCATCCTGGGATATGCCAGGGAAATAGTAGTTGATCACAATGCGACGGCTGATTCTCGTACTGGAGAAATCACATATGGGCCACGGCATTACGAGGTGATCGAAGAGTGGAAGCAAGGCAACCTCGATACCCTTGCCATGCTTGACGCTGGTGACTTTATTGGTCTCAAGTAAGTCAGACTATTATCCTTTTGAAGCATATTGCTAATGATTTTCTAGGGTTACTGGAGCCGGCCCAGTCGCAGTGGATGCTATGCAAGCCGGAAAGCCAATGCCGGCGCAAGTAGAGAAAGCACTCGACGAAATTTGCTTTGAGGCAAGAAAGAAGGGCTGCCGTTTGTGGCTCGATGCCGAACAACAAGCTCTGCAGCCCACACTGGATAACTGGGCTCTGGATCTGATGAAGAAGCACAACTACGGAGGTTATGCCCTGCTATACAACACCATTCAAGGCTACCTCAAGGGGGCTAGAGCTAATGCGGAACGTCATATTGCCACAGCCGCCAAGGAAGGATGGACTGTTGCCATCAAGCTTGTCCGAGGTGCTTACATTGAGAACGAGGTTCGGTCTCTGATTCACGACACCAAGGAGGAGACTGATCTTTCTTACAATGACATTGCCGATATGCTCATTTCCCGACGCATGCCCGAGGCGGCAAAGGACCTCAAGTTCCCGGATGCGGCGCTCTTTTTGGCTACACACAACGCAGCGAGCGCAGAGAAGGCGTTTGATACGTACAAAAAGCGAGTCTTGGCCGGTTTACCCCTTACAACTCTTGAATGCGGACAGATCTTTGGGATGGCGGATGAGTTGGGGTGCAAACTCCTCCAGGACTACGAAAAGTCTGTGACTGACCCCAGAATCGGCGACAAGTCACCAAGGATTCTCAAGTGCATTCCTTGGGGCTCTGTCGGGGAGTGCATGGAATACCTCTTTCGCCGAGCAGTGGAGAACCGTGGGGCTGTGGAGAGAACCCAGCACATGGCTGAGGCGATGAGGGGCGAGGTTCGTCGTAGAATATTTGGATAGAGACATCACAATAGAAAGAAGTGTTAATTTGTTGTTTCCTTGAGGGATTTTATTGCAGGCGTAAAGATGAATGCAATCACTACCAGTTAAGAAACATCATTGTAATCCTTCACGAAATATATCACTGCGAACATCGAAACAAGACTAGGGCCCGTGCATCTGTGGACGGTCCTGGTCAGGAAAAGAGAATATTCGTCAAAGGCAACCCCCATGGTTATCCGAAAGAAGGGTCAAAAAAGCACGTTGCATTTGACATTCGAATTGAGATCTATTCTGTTCTGTGGCAATGCTCGGACATGCACACTTTGTTACCCGTCTAACTCTATGCAGGTCGTCTATTCATGCTTCGAGTTTTTGTCTAACGCCATGAGAAGTTCGCTTTTAGGTTGCTCATCCTTCCAGCGGGTTCTGGGCAGCTCAAAAGTAGACGTGATGCGGCCGTACGACATCCCGCCCAATTGCGCGATAGGTCGTAGCTTGTCGAGCTCGATGTGGCTAAAGTCCTTGTTGGCTGCATCTTCCTGCACCCAGAACCGGGTGGCTTTGAGCAGGACAATGCCAGCGTTGCTCATCCCAGGCTGATGTGCCGCGAATTCCTTGATATCAACCACCTTGGCTTCAATGGAGAATACCGACTCCTGGACCCGCGAAGGCTTGACGGTCGTTGACGGCGCTTCTTGCAGACCAGTGATTTCCCACTCAGAAAGCCCATGAGGTGCGTCAATCGACGATGCACTGACAGCCTCAATCATGGACTCGGAGACGGTGTTGATGACGCACTCGCCAGTGTCCTTCAGGTTCTGGTAGGTGCCTTTCACAGGGCCCTGGCGCGATGAGAAGCTGACAATGAACATTGGCGGATCCTGGTCGACCACTTGAAAGTAGCTAAAGGGCGCGAGGTTTTTCTTGCCATCCTTTGACAAGGTGCTTAAAAAGCCAATAGGACGGGGTGCAATCCCGGAGATGAGCAGGCCATAGTTCTGGCCTACTGAGCGGTCCGAAGAGTAGGGATCAATCTCCTTGTGGACTTTTCTTGTTGGCTCATTAACGTTGGAGGGCCGAGCTCGAACTCCACTACCATAGGTCCAAGTTGGATCGGGAGACTTTGTAACCTCAATCGGCGACCCGGAGTGGTCGAAATCGGGGCGCTTGGCAAGTATCTCTGCAAAGTTCTTGACAGGTTGGACAGCTGAGAATTTGGCAGCTGGCTTGGAAGCAGAGGAACTCATCCTGAGTGACCTGTGAGATGATTTGGGCGAGGATTTTCGCTGACCACAAATTGAAATTTGTCTAATATTTTTTTCTTCTCTTAAAAAAGATCTCTTGACAATTCAGGAGTCGACTTTCCCAGCTTGTACACACCTTAATATTGCAAGTGTTCGTGGGAAACGAGCTGCAATCGCCATGTTTTTTTTTATTTGGCTTTTTCTTGGATGTTAATTGAGTAAGCTGTTGTTTGATGAGATTTGAGAGTGGGTTCGAATTAAAACATCAACCTCAAAAATTTCTATTTGGACTCAACTTGCTTCCCTTTGAAATCGAATTCTATACAACTTCGTTAACCTTGGCTATTCCTAGATCCACACCGACTTCGCCGACGTGTACTAGCGCAGAGTCGGGACTGTCACCCGACCTCCAGAATCGGCACTGATAAGGATTGCCGTTTTAGGCAAGACTAAGGTTGACGCTGGTTTACTTAAAGTCGGAACCACCCCCCGACGCCTCATCCGCGCGTAATCCATGGACCCGACTGCTCGACGAAACGCCCCATTCCACTGCCAATATGCCGAATACCCAGAGAAGCAACAGAGTAGCCAAGAAATGCCCCAAGGCGTATGTGCTCCCATTTTCTTTAGCTCCCCCACTCTTGTGGCCAGAACCCCGCTCTGACTCGGCCGTAGATGTAACCGGTGTCGGTCTATGAAAGTCAAATGCTCTGGCTCAGAGCCATGTGCGAGATGCGCGCGGAGAAGCGTGGCTTGCGAATATCCTGCGACAGACAAGAGAATATCTGTGCCGGAAAGGTGAGTGTTCCGCCTTGTTTTGGGCCCCAGGGCATACCCCTGTACCTGTACTCATTCGCCTCACAACCTAGTTATTTACGGGCACTGGAAAACCATAAAGAAGGAACAGCCTCGAATTCATTCTTGGATGAAAGTTGGAGGAACCACAGCTTTCGCTCGGATAGGCCGTCGCTGTCCGGGTTCAGACCTCTGACTGCTGACTCTAATGATGATTCCGCGACGCCAGGTCGGGGTGATGCTGTGGATCTAGGTGGGTTGGGAAAACGCCGACGGCCGATGCTGTAACTCTGCGCTAATGCCAAGCAGCAGCAACTCCTGGCACCCAATTGGGCACCCAAGGTGATGATTTTGATCCCGATAGTGTTATCGAGCCTTCTCTCGAAAGGGTGGAGCCATCTTTTCGACAAAACCCCCTTGTTGACACTGACGATACGTTTGCACGGGAGTCGAATGGGAAGTATTGTAAGATATTGGCTTTCCAAAGTGAGTTTCAAGAGCTAATGCAGCATTTTCAGGGTATATGGGACCTTCGTCCTCCTGGGCCTTTTGTAGGCGCGTTTTGTCGCTGGTGGGGAGGCAACTTCCTGATTGTGATCCACCCCCTTGGCATCTCGATGGAGTAGCTTTTAAGATGCAACGTCGGTCATTGGGACCAGAAGAGGCCCCGGATGTCTCCAACTTGCCCCCTTCCGACTTTGCACTGTTCTTGGTCAAGACTGCAATGTTTTATCTGGGTCCGTTGGCGAACATCATTGATGAGCAGCAGTTCCTTCGGCACATGAAGGAGCTGTATGAGGACGCCCCCACTAAAGCAAGAAGATGCAGACATTGGTATTCTCAATTTTTGCTCATGCTTGCTTTCGGAAAAGCTTTTATGGGAAACGGCGGCAAGGATGATAAACCACCAGGCTATCATTACGCAGCCCGTGCCATGTCATTGCTCCCAGACATGGCCAGTCTGGAATATGAACCTATTGTATCTGCGCAGGCTCTTACTTTGGCTGCTATTTATTTTCAATCTGTCGACATGCGAGTTCCCGCCTTCCACCACGTGAGTCCTGAACATCCCTCTTCGTATTGATGCAACCTCTAACCACCCGGTGATGTTTAGATTGGACAAGCGTTACGAGTGTGTGTCCTTGCCGGAATGCATCGACACATGCGAGAGGACGTTGTGGGTGTTGAGCACTCAAGGCGATGCCATATCGTGTTCTGGATTGTCTACATGCTCGATCGTGATTGGGCAGCGCTCATCGGCGCAACAAGCTCTATTCGCGATGAAGATATTTCCACAAAGCTTCCGTCCGAGATGGATGATTCATTGAATGCATTGACAATGACGCTTAATGTTAGGCTATCTCGCCTAACTGCTCGAATACTTACCAGTAAGTTAACCCCGATAAGAGAAAATTCTATCTAGACTCCTAACAGCTCTTCTATTTAGCTGTTTATGGCGTGGGAAAGAATTACGACGGTACCTTGATTTCAGATACGCAGTCGATTCTGCGTAACCTAGCAGATTTATCTCGAGATTTAAACTCTCTCATCAGCACCCACTTTCAGGATTCCATAAGTAAAGCATCGCGGACCGCAACGCGACTGATCCTGGGGTACCATCACGTAGGTCGAAACACCTGTCCTGGTGCAATCGATTTCTAACACCCTTAGTGTGTTGTGCTTACCACCCGACCCCAAATCATGTGCGCTCTACACATGCATATGGAGCAGACCGCGACGCAAGTATCTCGTGGTATTCATCTCTCGGCTCCTGTTTCTTCCCTTATTCAATCGTGCGTTGATTCCGCCCAAACGGTGGTAAGAACACTGAAAGCGCTGGCCGACGAAGATTTGTTGGGTATGTGTTAGAGTGATTTCAAATACTGCATCATGAGTCTAACTTTGACACTTAGAATCATTTCTGCCATTTCAAGTCGAGTACGCCTCTTCGTCAGGTTTTCTACTGCATTTAATCAGTGTAATCTGCCCCCAATTTATTCACGACTACGCTTGGCGTGATGATATTGCTTATATTCTTGACACGATGATTGCCAAGGGGAGTTTGGTGGCTCCGCTCCGGAAGGTCGAACTAAGTCAACTGGAGCAAAAGCTATCTGCAATCACTCCGGTGGTTGAGGATCCCGACTTACAGGAACATATTCCTATCGATAGTGAACTAAGTCGCAATATGGGCGACGAGCAGGACCAGGACGAAGTTATCGTTGACGAGACGGGCTGGGATCATTTTGCAGCGAGCGCCATGGCTGGACTTTCGCCACGAGAGCTGCTGGATCTTGCAGAGCAATTGGATGTGGATGGTCTCCTCTATCCCCCGTGTTGTCCACAGACCAATTATCGCCACGAATGATCATGTCGAATTAAAAGTATTTATGATAAGATAGACCTATGAGTTATTTTTTGTTGGAACTTTCGAATAGAAGATCAACGGGTACCGGAAAAGGTTTCGGAATCTGGTTACTGGACTGGTCGTGGACTCTCCAATCGATTGCTCCGCGGGATAGAGTCACCATGAGCCCTTGAAGATTAATAGAACTGTTCCCCTCAATGGAGAGACATGACTCTGAGTCACGGGGAACTAAAAGCAAGTGATACCAGAAAGATGATAAAACATTGAAGACTGCACCCACATCTTTCATGAACTGATGATGGAACAGAGAGCACAGAATCGGAATTGTGAAATCTCAACGCCAAGCGAAATTAACCGCCTGAAGTCATTCCATTGAACCGATGCGAATATTATACGTCTGTGGCTTACACGCCGCGACGATTTCCGGCTTCTTCCAGCATGTGGCGAGACATTGTCGGGATTAGCGAATCCGAGTGAAGCTTCCTGGTCACATGATGGCCAGTTTGAACCGAGCCCGAGCCATTCATGAACTTAATCCAGACCGCACCCGTTCGCACATACTACCTAGTGCCCTTAACTTAATGCGCGCACTATCCCTGACCTGGTATAATCCTTGAAGGCACTAGGCGGGGCTGGGTGTGTGTTGGAGATTATTAGCTGCCTGCCCACCAACGACTGTCGCAACTGTCGATGGCGTCGGAAATGCCAGCCCGTGGCGCTTGGGGCAGCTGCATCATGTTCCGAGATTCCACTGGCTGCCTGCTCAGCAACAGGTCGCCACGGCGGGCGCGGGATGCGATGACCACGCATAGTGCACGTGGAGGATGCGGTTCTCTCCACCATCCCCAGATTCCAACATTGGCACGCCTGCATATTTATATTCCCCGGATTCCCCATATTCCCCAGGTTTTCTTAGCCAGCCCCGTGACCGATTCCCCAGATTAAGCAACCGTCTCGCAATACCCCAAAGGTTGCTTTGCAACTATCAATCTTGAGAGCGATGGACGAAAAAAACATCAAATCGCTCGAAGAGTCTAGCCACCTCGAAAGCACCAGTGTTCAAAACGGCACCGATGCTGGAGCGACTCATGCCGAGATAATCATTAGCAGTGACAGGGAGCCATATGGCAAAGCCGGTATGTAAATTGAGGCAACTTAGTTGTCCGTACGCTTGGCACTAACACCGTTGCGATAGGTTTCGGGGGTATTTTCAGTAACAAATATGTTACCATCTGCGCAGCCTTTGCTACTCTCGGTGGCGCCCTGTTTGGCTATGACCAGGGTGTGGTGTCTGTGACGCTAGTTATGCCACAGTTTCTGGAGCAATTCCCAGAGGTCAGCCCCAATGCGTCTGGCGCTGGATTCAAGAAGGGTCTTATGACTGCCATGATCGAACTGGGCGCTTTTCTTGGAGCAATGAATCAAGGCTGGATTGCTGACAAGATGTCGCGAAAATGGTCCATCATGGTGGCCGTGGTCATCTTCTTGTTCGGCTCTGCTCTTCAAACAGGAGCCATGAGTTTTGGTATGTTGGTTGGTGGCCGTTTTGTCGGTGGCATCGGTGTTGGCATGCTTGCCATGGTTGCCCCCTTGTACATTTCCGAGATTGCGCCCCCTGAGATCAGAGGCACCCTGCTTGTGCTCCAGGAGCTTTCTATTGTCACTGCCATTGTTGCCGCATTTTACACCACCTATGGGACGAGGCACATTCAAAATGAGTGGTCATGGAGAGCCCCCTTTCTCATTCAGGCAAGTATTGAGCAAAGATATCTCACTAGCAACGACTCGTTTCTAACCATTTTTGATCTTTCTAGATGGCACCCGCATTTATTCTTGGCATCGGTCTTCCCTTCCTACCATATTCTCCACGATGGCTAGCGATGAAAGGGAGGGATGAAGAATCCCTCCAAGTCCTATGCAAAGTTCGAAACCTGCCCCCAACCGACCCACGAGTTCTTCGCGAGTGGTTTGAAATTCGATCCGAGGTTGTATACCGAAAGGAGGTAGATGCTGAACGACACCCTGACTTGCAGGATGGAAGCCGACTAAGCCGCATCAAGCTTCAGATTGCCGGCTATATGGATTGTTTTCGTGCTGGTGCCTGGAAGCGAACCCATGTTGGAATTGGCCTGATGTTCTTCCAACGTATGGACCCTTGTTTCCAATCCCAATTGTGTCAACTGTGCTAACTCACCGTGTAGAATTTGGCGGTGTCAACGCTCTCATCTACTATTCGCCCACCCTTTTCGGTACTATGGGTCTCAGCTACCAGCTGCAACTCGACATGTCAGGGGTTCTCAACATCATACAAATGGTGGCATGCTTCTGGTCTCTTTGGGGCATGGACAGATTCGGACGGCGCCCTCTGCTCCTGGGCGGAGCTGCCTGCATGACCATTGCTCATTTTGTGGTTGCGGTTTTGGTAGGGTTATACCAAGACAGCTGGGACACACACAAAACCGAGGGATGGGTGTCGGTTGCATTCCTATTCTTCTTCATGTTGACTTACGGCGCCACCTGGGGTCCGATTCCGTGGGCCATGCCTGCTGAGATCTTCCCGTCGTCTCTTCGCGCTAAGGGCATGGCCTACGCCACAATGTCGAACTGGCTCAACAACTTTATCATTGGGCTGATTACGCCGCCCCTCGTCCAGAACACTGGATTTGGTACATATGTTTTCTTCTGCGTCTTTTGCGGCTTTGCAGTTGTTTGGGTCTGGTTCGTGGTGCCAGAAACCAATGGCCGCTCGCTGGAGCAAATGGATGAGCTCTTCAACGACAATACCGGCGAGGAGGAAGCAGCTCGACGCGCCAGGATTGAAAGCGCTTTGCATTCCAGCGTTTATCACAATGGTGACCCCAAGGCTGGTAGCTCAGCCACAGCAGGTGAAGCTTAGAGTTGGAGTTGGACAATGTCTGTGATGCAACGCTTGGCATCTTGCCAGAGGTACATATATTATTCGAGCATAGTATAGCATTATCATAACTCCGAAGTTGATTCTCGAATGACTGGCTTCCCGTTGGTCTGGACCAGGTGGTGCTTTGAAGAGGCTGATTAGATTCATGTGGTGGCTCAGCTGCGCCCAAAGATGCCTAACTGACCCCACTTTTGTATCAGTCACAATTATAAAATTACCGCTCTAGGCCAGCGGGTCCAGCTGCATTTGCTAATGAGATAACAAAGAATCTGCATCATGGATGATTTTGTGAAAAAGTGCATCCAGACGGCGACGGTTTCGCCTCATTGGTTGCCGGATGAGAAGGCCTTCTGGTATAGACGGTATCTGGACGCCGGCAAGTTTCAGTACGTTTTGGTTGATCTGGACAAGAAGAGTCGCGCACCCGCATTTGACCACGAGGGATTAGCCAGGGCCCTGGAAACTCAGACAGGCGAGGTAATCGACAAAGATGCGCTGCCGGTTCAGTCCATTGAGCTGGCACCCGATGCCTCCTATGCTCGGTTCCAATTCCTGGGTCGAAAATGGCAGTATGGTCCGGATGATAAGTTGGAAGAATTGAAAGGGGCCTTCGCGCAGATTGTCAGCTCTATGCTCCGGAGAGAAGTCCCCTCCTCTACCAGCAGTGATGAAATCTCTGTCGATTTTGTCAATAGAACGGGGGCGCCGCTGAAGATGTTTTGGATTGACTGGAACGGTAATCCGATCTATTACCAGACTGTAGAAATCGGTGACACAGAACGCCAAAGCACCTACGTTGGCCATGTGTGGCGGCTGGTCGACGCATCTACAGGAAGGGTCAAGGCCATATACTCGGCACCAGATCAAGCAAGCGATGTGTTTATCGTCGAGGATCTCGGCGACGTTCCAGAGGATGCCCTATTGCCCGAGCGTAGCACAGCACCACCGCAAGAGCCCCAGCCAAGCGATTCTGAGGACCAGGCGCAGGTTCTGGTTCGCGACTTCAATGTTTGGCTACGCAAGCACGATGGCCAAGAAATCCAAATATCAACCAACGGAACCAGGGAAAATCCTTACGATGAGGACCAAATACACCCCTCGCCAAACAAGCGCCACGTGATAGTTTGGCAGTATGTTCCTTCACAAAGCCACGAAGTGACTCTTGTCGAATCGTCTCCCGAAGATCGAATCGAGCCGAAAATTCACAAGGTACAATACCTGAAACCTGGCGACCGGAGGCGAATCGATCGGCCACGATTATTCGACTTGGAAAAGCAGTGGGAGGTGCCCACGGACGATGCGCTTTTCAAAAACCCGTACAAGTTACAAGATATAGGCTGGAACCGAACTGGAGATGAATGTCGCTTTTATGTCAATGAGAGGGGGCACTCACATGTAAGGATCATCGGGATAAATTTGGAGGGGCAAGTCAGAGCGCTGGTTGAAGAGTCCAGCAACACGTTTGTCGACTACACCAAGCTTGATTTCGAGGTTTTGCCTTCAGACGAGATGCTATGGACGAGTGAACGCGACGGTTACAACCACCTGTATCTTATCGACCTGGCCAAAGGCGTTGTCAAAAACCAGATAACCAAGGGTGATTGGAATGTGAGCCTGGTTGAGTCTTCCGATGCTGACGAACGCCGCATCTTGTTTCGGGGTTACGGAATGCGACCCGATCAGGATCCGTATCACGCACATCTCGCCTCTGTCAATTTTGATGGGTCCGACTTTCGAATCCTCACGGATGGCGACGGGACTCATTCTTGGACTTGGTCTCCCAACAAAAACTGCCTCATCGACACTTGGTCGCGTGTAGATCTTCCACCAAGAACGGTGGTGCGAGATGGAAAGTCGGGCGAAACCATCGTCGATTTGGAAGGAACCGATATTGGGAGCGCAGAAGAGGTGGACTGGAACCCACCCGAAAGGTTTTCCGCATTTGGGCGCGACGGCAAGACACTCGTCTATGGAATCATCATTCGGCCCTCCAACCTTGACAAGGACAAAAAGTATCCCGTCATCGATGACATATATGCCGGACCGCAGGACTTTTTTACGCCAAAATCCTTTTCAGGTCTCCGAGGCCAGCACAAGTGGGCAGATCAGGGCTACATCGTCGTGCGGGTTGACGGCATGGGTACTAACTGGCGCGGCAAGGCATTCCACGACGTGTGCTACAAGAATTTGCGCGACTCTGGGCTTCCGGACCACATTTCATGGCTCAAGGCGGCGGCGGAAACTCGACCGTGGATGGACCTGTCTCGCGTGGGCATCATGGGGTCGTCAGCTGGCGGGCAAAGCGCCGTCTCTGCTCTCCTGCACTACAACGACTTCTACAAGGCGGCGGCAGCGGATAGCGGGTGTCACGACAATCGCATGGACAAGATGTGGTGGAATGAGCTGTGGATGGGTTATCCGGTTGATGAGGCCTACGCCGACTCCTCAAATGTTACACATGCTGCAAAGCTGAAGGGTGCGTTGATGTTAATTGTCGGGGAGATGGACGATAACGTCGACCCATCGTCTACATTGCAGCTTGCGAATGCCTTGAACAAGGCGAACAAGTACTACGAGTTATTGTTTGTCCCAGGCGGTGAGCATGGATGCGGCTCAACACCCTATGGTCTAGCTCGTCAACGAGAGTTTTTTCGGCGTCATCTTCAACAACGATCGAGCGAGGATCCTGACCCATCTGATATTCTTGATTTTTAGTTTTAGTTAATGATTTGGCTTTTGGCATGTAGATAATGGCTTGACACCGAGACGAAAAAAAAAAGAAATCGAAAAAAAAATGACATGAATGAAGAAGCAAGTTGATGGTCCAATTTTCCTGGTGACTTGTCAATCTTTGCGCAGATGCTCTCGTGCAGAACTTGTCTGCTAAGTGTGGCAGTACGCTGCGCCTTGGTGCTCAGCCGAGATTTAGAGCCACTTTAACAATTGCTCCATAATCCTTCCGCCGCCGATCCTCAAGGCTAGTAGCCCACGTAGATCATGCCAAGAAACGGGTGCTGAAAGGAGCCAATAAATTTCGCCTCCAGGCGCCGTCTGGCCGGCCGTGCGACGGCGGGCAATTGGTTGTGGAGTGGCGCAGCTCACCTGATTGATGCCTGGGCAGAATGCAAGTTGTGGATAAATACTGCTTGGTCCTGCAAAAAGGATCTAATCTAGCAATAAGACGTCATCACCAACCAGCATCATGACCATGGATCCTGAACAACTCCCAGCATACGACTCATACACCAATCCATTAGAGGATGCGGAAACACCGCCGATGTATTCCTCAGCGCAGGAACAAGGTGCCTCATCACAAGAGCCAAAAGATGAAGAACTCCCAACATTAGTTCTGGATGGGTGCTCCATCTTTTCGCGGCTAAACCCAAACCAGCCCATGTATGAGGTTAGCAACGCGCCGTGCGAAGCATCGACGTCTATTTACGGAGTTGTAAAGATCCGCTACAAGGTGCGGATGGACAATGGAGGACCGAAATTGAGATCCCTGCGAGATCACATCTACGACTTCAAATCGGATTATCTTAGCTGGGCAATGCGTGATGTCACCATCATCGGAAGAGCACGTTCCCGGCGCGTCTTCCCACTGGTTACCATGAGCCGAGGCTTGGGCACCTCCTCATTCACCGTGGCCGGCCACTTCAAAACGGAGCAGCGCGTTCAGAACCGCGTTCAGAACGGCAGCGAAATCACGTGGAAAGACACCAGCGGCAAGGTGATTGCAGTGAAAACCAGAGTGGAGCGCAGCAAGGATGGAAAGCTTGTGGAGATGCCGCGGCTGGAGATTAAGTGCGCTCTGGACGAGAGCGAGCTCGACCTATTGGTGACATGCTGGTGCGCGCGGCTGTGGAAACAGGCCAGGAGGGAGTTGACAGACACATGGGAACAGAGTAAGACCCGCGTCAGGTTCGGCTCAATATTCGATTGCTAACAAGCTTCTAGTCAAAGGGATCAAAAGGCGAATCGAGAACCATCCGAGTATTGGTGGGGGCATGTACTACTAATTCGGTATTCTATTATACCAACAGTCCTATTTGCGGGAGCGTATGCAAAAGGATTCTTTTGCGAGCTCGCATGCCGCTGATGCATGGAGGGGAGTGATGGACCAACAACGATGAATGAAGAACCTTCTCTGTGCCAGCGTTTTTTATTGTTATTCTTGCATTATAAGAAGTTCTCTGAACTCAACGTATGCATGTGTATATGATCATGTTTATAATCAAAATAATCCTAACGTACAGCCATGAAAATAAATCATAGCCAAGTGTAGCACTCATCAGCAATGGGCACAGTGACGCTGTAGACAGTCTCTCGCCACCATTGGGTAACAAACGCAATGACGCTAAACTCGAATTCCGACGTCACAGAGAGTCCCTGGGAGCACCCCTCACCGACTGGCTGTGTCACTGTACCGTTGCCGCTCGAGCTACCCTCAGCCTCCTGGCTAGCAGTGAGAACGAAGTCATTGTTGAACTTGGGCTGCGCAGTCACACCGCCGCTCAGGTCAATGAGGCCGCCGAGGAGCTCAAACTGAAGCATGACGGTAATGTCAACGTAGGGATCGACCGAGGCGGCTGCCTTCTCGCTGATGTTGGCCTTGGCGGTGAACTCGGGGGTCCAGCCGGTCGCAGACGAGTTTGAGCTGTCGAGGAAGTCGAGGTGGAAGTTTCCGTCCTCAATCTTGACGCCGAGATCCGTCGTCAGCGTGACGGCAGCGTCGACGGACAGGTTCACACCGACGGCAAAGTCCAGAGCTGGGCCTAGGGTGACGATTCCTGGCACGTTGACGATGCTGTAGGTGAGAGGCTCGGGGTCGTAGGAAATTTCCTGGGAGTACGGCGCGGTGACTTCAACGGTGAGTCCCAACTCGGCGGATGCATATGTGTCAACGTCAAAGGAAAGCTCGTACAGCTTGGCCTCGAGGATGGAGTATTTGAGCTTTCCGGACAGAGTGGCCGTGGTGGTAAGGTTT
Source organism: Calonectria pseudoreteaudii (assembly GCA_001879505.1). NCBI lineage: Eukaryota > Fungi > Ascomycota > Sordariomycetes > Hypocreales > Nectriaceae > Calonectria > Calonectria pseudoreteaudii. The sequence continues at coordinate 462,413 of KV875244.1, read as the reverse complement.
GCGCTGTCCGCAATGACATCGAGGTACGGAGCATATGAGTACAGCGAGGTGGCACTGGGCAGGGCCAGTGTATTGGAGAATGTGAGGCCTTTGCTGTCTACAGTAATGGCTCTCTTCGACTGTCCAGCCGGTATAGACGAAAAGTTAATCTCAGTGAAAGCTGTCTCTAGTTAGTGGTTTTATTTTCCACACTGGATTCGAACATGACCAACCTGCAGCACTGCTAACGTCTGACTTTTCTCCTTCGGCCACAATCTTCAACGTCTTGCTATCCGATGTAATGCTCCTGGCGACGAAAATGCCACGTTCATTCTCAGCATCGCAATCTCCAAGATGGTTCGTGACCAAAATAAAGGTTTCATCGTCAGACCAGTCCGCTACTGCTTCGTCGAATGCTTTCTGGTTGCCAAATGTGACAGTAACGGAATTGGGCTCGCAATCAACGCTCGTGACCTTATCAATATCCTCCAGCACGACCGAGGGGTGGTTCATCTGTAGTGAGACATGAACAAGGCCGTTGGCTTCTTGACCCCAGTCCAGTGAGATGTTCTTGGCCGGCACAATGTTCTTGAGGTTTGTTGTGTCTGTCTCAGAGTTGGGAATCGGGCTTAGCGTGGTTTCATGTCCGATCCTCGAGCCGTTCGTGGCCCTGGCGAATAGAGGGGAAACTCGGGGGGTTTTGGAAGCAAAAGCGCCGGAAGCCAGCCCAGCGAAGATAGCCAAGCCAGTGACTTGTTGAAACATGATGAAGGTTGTGATGAGGAGAAAGGTGTGTTCCGACCTATTCAGGTTGAGACAGGATCACAATCATCTTCGCAGGCGCACCACTCGCGATATTTATCACCGTCACGCATATCATTATCGCGCACTTACAGCCGAGTGTCATCAGACCAAATTGGCCGTTGACGTTTCATTCCGGGCCTTAGGTTTGTCTATCGACTCACCGAGACGAGCCCATGATTCACTGAAGCGAGTAGCACTCTTACTTTCACGTGGTTGGGCGAACTGATTCCCATTCGAGAACCGGGCTATAAAAGCTTAGCTATTTTGGGTCGGCCAAGCGAACTTCGCGGTCTTATGGCTGCATTAGGCACTGGTGAGCAGATTGGCAGGGAGCCATGGGGCAGCGACCCGACGATTAAGAACCACCCCTGCTAAATGCGGGTATAGAAGCCGTTCTATCGGATAGGGATGCATGCATGTTAAGAGGTTGCTTATAGGAATTGAGGTTTAGTCCACCAATCGTGAATCAATCTCGGATGAGACATTTTCATTGTTCGGCCCGCGCAACGAGGCGAGGTGCCCAACGGTGGGAGTGGTGAATGAATGTCCCTCAGTCGCATCTGCGCAGCGGAGAATAGATGGCTACATTGATTCAAGGTATGCTTAATCACATTTCCGAACTGCAGGCGGTTATGCATCAGCTTATGGCGATCCACACCAAGCCTCCGGAATGGCACGTTACTTCACCCTAATTTCCAAAATCTAATGGCAATGGTTTGCGCAATGAAACCAATACGAGTATTACTTTGCGGGTCTTTGAAAACTAAATTTGATTTCGGTTTGTAAACTTGGAGAGTCAATGAAAATCGGAAAGAAAGGGACTAGTCTGGTAGAAACGATGAAACTGGGAATGGGACTGATCCCGTTGAATCCGAGCATCACACTTTTGGCAACACATTACTTCAGGATCTATGCACCTGATTGAATATGATTTAGCAGAAGTCAGTGAAAAATAGTATCTTTCGTTCGCCAACATACAAAAGCCGAATGTATGAATGCCCCGGGCCCGCATCGGAGTGGGTTCTGCCTGGCAGGTCGCGATGCTCATTGGAGGTGTACCGAGTTGTTGGTTCGGCGCAAGAAACACCATCCCCACCACTTGTCATTCTAGGCTGACACCTGTGTTCCTAACCTCACACAAGATTTTTCCGCTTATTATTCAGTGTTTTTTCGTGTCTTAGCGAGACGTCCTTTCGAAAGAAATTTGCTCTCGCCAGGAGAGCGTATTCAATATGACTTCTTCACTGAAAGACATCGAATTACCCTCTACTGATGAAGCTATTCCCCCCCCTCCCCCACCGCCGCCGCCGCCAACCTTTTCCAACGCAGAAGCTTCTGGTACGAGGCCTGAGCCACCGTCCGTAGCTTCTGAAGGCCCCGATGGAGCCTTCCTTGTCGAGTTGCTACTGTTTAATGGATACCCTTTCAATGATCATTGGTCGTACTGGGTGCGCTCACACTCTGACCCTAAAATTGGCGTTGTTCTTCACGCGACGGGTGAAGTCAAAAATGGATTCAGGTTTGAGATCAAGAGAAACTATGACTTTTACAACCAAGATCACGACATTCCCACTAAAAGGATTCCTTTGCAATGGGTCGATGGGAAGTACTTTGACGAAGACGCTATGCTCAATTATGGGGAAATTAAATTCGATGATAAGCCTGTGTGCGGATTCGAGCATAGCCTATTCAAGGTGAAGGCGCCTGGAAAGACATTGAATGATGAGGTATGTCCAAGGTCTTGATCTAGTGCCCTAATTTGAACTCTTGGTATTTGGGCGAGTGGCTTGTGAAAAGTGCATTGAAACGTACCATTCCAGCCTCTGACTGCTACTGGCGGATATGAGCTGACATGTACACGCCACAGAGAACTTCAGGAAAGAAGATCACACAAAGAAATTGCCAAACTTGGATTGTCGAATCTGCAGACCAACTTGTCAAAGACGGAATGTTCACCGAGAACATTGCGGAATTTCTTCATGCCATGAAACAGTGAGCCGTTTGTCGCGGAAGGATTGAATAAAGCGTACATGGCTGGAGAGAAATTTGAATCAAGTTCTCTGGTGAGATGCAAGATACTGAAATATGAGTCGGTGTATTTGCTTACTGAATGTCCGTCGTACGACTCATTTTTGAGTGGTGGTGGCAGAATATAAAGAACAAGTTTGGATCTGGAGATATTGTGGTTCTGAACAAACTTGAATCTCCAAGCCCACAATTATTCGCTATTTTAATCCTTTTTTGAGAACGTGATGTCCAAAGTCCTTCAGGCCTCCTACTACCGTGCGATGGTTGTGCTCGAAAGAATTCCGTTCATTCCTAAGCTGATATCGGTCGAAGCCATGCTTTTCCAAGATGTGCGTATTCAAACACACAATCTTCATAGACAAATGACATAAAAAAAAACAATCGACCAGATGACTGCACCATGTCAAACTCGCTGTTCAATGGAATGGATATCACGTGCTGTTATTGCACTTGTCATGGACCCACCCTACAGGTCTTAGCGCGAAGCGCACGAGCCTGAGCGTTATGGGCCAAACTTGATGCACTGATGGACCCCGCAGCTTTTCATCGCGGGCCAGCGCCGCCGTCTTCCAGGGGAAGCGCTTACCGAGATGATGAGGCAAATACAGGCGATAGCCTTGCTATCTCTTCAGTCCATGCTTGCCTCGCCTCGCTGCTCTTGAACGAGAAGTTCTCTGACATGAGCATTCACTGTGGTGGGCGCGAATTTCCGGCTCATCGCGCCATCGTTTGCACACAGTCGGCTTTTTTTGACAGAGCTCTCAATAACGACTTCAAGGTTCTTATGTCACCCTCCGGCTAAAAAGAGATTGGTTGACTATACTTACTAATGATGTTTAGGAGGCTTCATCACGGATTGTCGAGTTGCCAGAAGATGACCCAGATATTCTAGCAAAATTTCTCGAGTTCCTTTACACTGGAACTTACACAGATGGAATTTTTCCGGCCTTGGGAAAGCCATCTGTCGTGGCAATGATGCCCGCTAAAGAAGTCCAAGATGATCTCCAAGATCCCCCGGGAGTTGGCTGGCTCGCACCAGAACCCGGGATGAGCAAGACTGAAATTGAAGAAGGCTTCGGAAGCGATGACGAAGACGCTGACATGCTAGACGAGCCCCTGGACGAGCCTCCCATAGATGCAGGCATTGACATCCCTGAGGCGCCAGAGGAAGAGCTACCAGAAGAAGACGACGAGATTCTCGATGAACCTGCAGAAGAATACGCCGAGTTTGATGAAACGGGCTCTAGAACCAGCGCAAAAGAAGACACAGAGAAATATCAGCTTACTCGCTTAAACATTCGCGACGATTTCTTCATTCCACTGCGCCTCTACATCATGGCCGACAAGTTTGATGTTCCTGCGCTCAGACTTCTTGCGAGGGATAGATTCTATCGTGCAGCCGAAGCAAACTGGGAGCAATGCGGATTTTTCCCGGACGTGGTTGACGAGCTTTACTGCTGCACGGCTCCCACAGATACAGCCATGCGTGAGATTGTGTGCAGGCTTGTCGGTAATAGAATCCGTAAAAATGAAATCCGGGATGAGATGCGGCATGTCATGGTCAAGCATGGCGAATTTGCTGTTGGTGTTATGGAGTACATGATGTATCATGACAAGGTGGAGTGGGAATGAGCGAAACGGCTTTCAGAGAGAGAGTGCGATAAACATGGCCATTTTTCTTGTATGGCAAAAATTATTTAATGATGAGCAAACAAATGATGTTGGGGTACCCATCTCCAATTGAATCTCGGCTTTTAGCCTCGTGCTTGGAATCTATGCGGCCCAGACACATGTTGAACCCGATTTCTTCTTAATTGACTGGGTAACGAGTGACAAGTGGGAAAGTTCGTTCAAAAACAGCTAGTCATGATAAGCAGAGATTGCTTTGGCTAGAAGGCTGGGCTTGCTGATGAATAAGAAGAAATATCCCGGCGCAGACCTGTGCTCATTGTTAGTTCGCGCAGCATATCCACCAATTCCATCGCAGGATTGGACCACATGGCATCAGCGCAAGATATCAATCGACAAACGCGATGTGGAAGAGTTTCCTCTGAGACATGGAAAAAAATCGCATCATGTCACCCAAATCGTAAGTCGCCTCCCGTTCATGAGAGATTGCCAATTGTTGACGGACCAGCGGCGGAAATGGCGCTGCTCGCCCAGAGATGGACCAGGAGCCTGATGTTGAACAACATTGGTATGAACAATGATCATAGAGTGGCTGAATCTGAAACTGTTTGCTGACACGGGGGGTAGCATGCCTGGGGAAACTTTCGGCCCAAACAATGAGTCTGGTAAGAGAGGCCTCTTTGGGAGGTTGCTGAGAAGCTTTTGGCAAAACTGCATCACAGCGGCATTCCCAGAAGCGATTCAGGACATCAAGATTATGTACGGCATGTCGGCGCTTAAGACCCGCGTCGGTCTGGAGATTAGAAATCCCCTGGTTCATCCGGAAATAGCCAAGGTCACCGAAGTCCGTCGAGGATTGCATCTCAGTCTGGAGGAGCAGATGTTCATCACGAAGCGCAAAGCAATAACAAGAGTAGCCTTTGCCAAATATCTAGATCTCGATCCGAGTGAAGTGCACCCGGACGATGTTCCTACCATTGCCTTCGGTGGCAGTGGTGGGGGATTTCGCGCTATGATTGGATGCTTGGGCTACGGTGCAGAGATGAAGGCGTGTGGTCTCTGGGATCGCGTATCGTACGTCGCAGGAGTTTCTGGTGCATGTTGGGCGCTCGCGGCATACTACAAACTCGGACAGTGCGGCATGGAGGCTGTGATCCATCATTGCAAAAAGCGTCTTTCGCCGTATCACCCGCTGTCTGGCGAAGCGATTCGCGCCATGCTGAGCGCGCCCGCTGGGGCCAAGATGACGCTGGGTCCGCTGATTCAGAAGAAAAAGACCGACCTGAAGATCGCCATGATGGACTACTACTCCGTGTTTACAAGTGGCTGGATATTCTTCTAGGGCGGTATAGTGTAGCATCCTATGCCTGCTCCTTACAGAACGCTTCTTGGCCAAGACCTCCACACCTGGTATAAATTCTCAAGCGTGCGAGAGTACATTGACGAAGGCAAGGAGCCGATGCCAATTATGACGGCCATTCGGCACGAGCGACCGCGGGAAACATGGGTTCGGAAAGACCGTCCTTTTGAAGAGCTTGAGCAAGCAGCCGGCGAGAAGATGGAGCCTCCCGACGCGTGGTACCAGTGGTTTGAGATGACGCAGTTTGTTTTTTTAGTCAGAATTGAACTTCAAGAGTAATTTCTTTTACTAGGTCGTATTATGTAAACCTGGTTCGTAGAGCATCGAACTTGTTGAACTGCTCGAGCCTGGTTCCCCTGATACCTATCCACTTTCGATTTTCTTTATCTCCTCCTCACGCATGATCCCTAAGGAGTCCGAATTATAACCATATTGAAACCGCTCCGTTTTCATTCTCTTGGTTACTTCGTAACCATCCTCCTGTTCTGCCCCCATCGGGATCTGGACGTATTTAGAATCACGAAATATTGTTGAGATTGAACCAAGTATTTCTGGGCCCGCTGCTAGATGTGTGAATATAACGCTAAGTATGCCTCCACATAAAAGCATGAGACATGAGACCAAACAAACAACCATCCATGGCCAAGAGATATTGTAGATGTATAAAAGATCGGTTATTTCGACTTCAGATGATGCTGAGCCATAGACCCGATCTTCGCTTGAGTATAAGAACCCTTGAATGTCGTAAGATGCTTGTGAAAGTAAAACATATGAGTTGATAAGCTGACTAAGTCTCTTGCTAAGATCAGACGCTTTGACATCATTCAAGTCTGCGTCAATTAGTAAAGTGTCTAGAGGCATAGAAGAATTGTAGAGATAGAACCGAGTTGGGTCACTTGTGCTGGTGCTTATTCCTTTTGGTTGCAGGGATGTCGGAAGCCGATTCGATAAAGCCTCAAATACCGATGGGATAGAAAGCATTGAGAGATTCTCACTAGGGTGCGTTTTTCTAGACTTTCTTTGTGAAGCAACAACACAGTCTTTGCGTAAACTTCCACTAGCTCGAGAGCATTTAACACGCGATTCAATGTATCTCTGAAGCATACGACATTTGGACTTGACAACCTCGATCCTCACTGGTACCTGGTACGTAGCTCCATTTTTGCCGGGTGGACTAAGCTCCGTAATGTTCATTCTGGCTTGGAATAATAAATCAGTTGGTCCAGCCTTTATAAACGTCTCGTTCTCAAACATGCCCAAATTGGGGGAACCAGACGACCACCATACAGGGTCCACAAATCGATCGATACCAAGGGTGTAGAAAGATGAGTCCTTGTGCTGTAAGCCGTACCATGTGCCATTTAGAATATGGCGAGGAGTGTCGGCGTCTATAAACGGGTCTTGGAAGGTGTCATTCAACTTGGTTTCCTGGCTTAGAAACGAGGAAGCGTTTTTATTTAATGGATGATTCGTAATTGAGGCACATTCAAGTTGAATATAGGTCGAATTAATATAAATGGTCGTGTTTCCGGCGCTAATATTCGCAATTGGGATACCGATGAAGGACGAATATTCAGTCTCCGCGCTCGCATTTATCGAGCACCACCCCTCGGCGTCAGGATCAAGCTCCTTCAGGAATGGAATCTTCACGTTGCCCCAGCCATCCATTGGTCCATTTTTTATATAGCCAGGAGAAAACATTCCACTGTAAAAGGCAGAATTTGTCAACGTCTCATCGTCCCCAAAGAACGGTGGCATTGCGATCGTATCCAGATAATATCCTGTCGATTTGAGAACCGCAGATTCCATGCGCAGGATGCGGAGGAGTGACTGGCCACCAAGAGGAGAAAATAGCCATGTACTCATAAGCAAGAAACCGACTAAATTGAAAATTCGCAGTTGATAGTGGATTGAAAACGCTGCTCCTAGAGTCCGGCTACCCATCAATTGCTCGAGCGTGGCAAGAGTAGAGCCGCGTTCCAGCTTCCAGCGGGCAAGCTGGGTAAAAAGCCGCCCATAAATCGAGGCAAAAAGAATTGGGAAGATAGATGCGAGCTATTATGGTTAGAATTATGAGCTCCCACTGCCTGCGGATAATACTTGCAACGATGAGCACGTCTTGATATATGCCGTAGGTGTCGTTGATGGGCTTTTCGTTGGTGATCGCAAGACGACAAATGAATGCTAACAGGGCTAAAGGCAGCAAAATTACGCCACAATCCAGCAAGATTGTAGTAGCATCGGTGGACTTCTTTCGGCAGGTAGGTGCTGCCGGCTTTTTAGATCTTTTACTGGGGGTTGGGGCTTTCAATTCCTCAGGTAGCTCTGCCGTACAGTTTGGTACCGGTGAGTATGAGGCCTCCATGTTTGTCGTATACTATTATCAATTGCGCAAATAGATGAGAAAAAGGAGGGGGGAAAGTAGGGAGGGGAAATTTTGGAGACCCATCGATTTTGCAGAAACTACAGATTGGCCGGTATTTGTATTGTCGGCAAGAGGCCCGAGCATTAATGTGGCATGGAACCACTGCAGCCGAGTTTCGCCAGTTGCATGTATCAGGCTCGATGATAGGTGGCTGAAAGCCAACGCATACAGGTGGCTGGCAACAATATTACACTACCAGCACCAACAGTCAGCACTAACAATGCCACAGCAGTCCAGTCATGTTCCGCAAATTTCAGCCGCACTCAGAGGGATAGAGAGAGGCCTGTGGTCGAGTAAAGGGCAAATGTCTGTAAAATTCATGACAGGTTTCGTTGAATTCGCCGCAACTTTTGCAACCTATGTCCAACTACTTGCCGTTACGGGGCCTTTTCGTGTTATAGCATCGGTTGTCCGCTGTAGTTCTGCTAAATCGGAAAGCTGAAATGATGGGCCTTACGAGGTTGGCTGCGACGAGATTGAGGCGTGGGTGCCAACCTGGGGCTTCAGGCGCCCGTTCAGCCGTGGCCTATCCACCATGTATATTCCAGAGCAGTCGTTGTCGCTACTACTCGGCCTCGCGACCAGCGCGCCAGCAGCGCCTCTGACATCGTACCTCTCCACGGTGAACAGAAACCTCTCAGCCGGCATTTTTGGACGGTCGATCCGCAAGATGGCGCGCAGTGTGTCCAAGTTCTGGGGCAAGGATGGAACGGAGGAATTTGAGAACCACCACCCTCTGCACGCTTGCGACGAGCACAACTTCCTGTATCAGTTTTCGCCCCCTGAAGCTGGCGAGAGCCGCTTGCCTGGCCTGGAGAACTCACCTACCATTCAGCTGATTGATAGCGGCATGGATAACAATTGTCCCACGTATGTTTTGCTTCACCCACGCCGAGAGACCGACATCATCATCAACATGGATGCATCCAGCGATGTCCAAAAAGACTCGTTCCAGGAAAGAGTAGACCAGATCGGTAGTCGCCGCGGGCTGCGTTTCACAAAGCGGCATGCAAGCACTCCCAGAGAGGACCCCAAAGACCCCCATCGCTACGAAGCCATGCACGCCCAAGTATACGATGGCGTGCCATGCAAGCGCCCTGCTACCGTGGTCGATTCTTACGGCCGCACCGTCACGAACCCGCCGGCCCCCGTCTTCCCCAACGCATGCACCATGATTTACATGCCCTTGTTGCCCAACGAAGCCGTGGCTCCGGGTTTTGATCCGTCCACCACCAAATTCTCCGGTTCCTACAATCTTGTATGGGAGCCAAACCAGGTTGATACGCTCGTACGGGTGTGTAAAGATAATTTTCGTGCTGGCGAGTCCACTGTGAAGGAAATCTTGCGCGAGGTCTGGATGAAGAAGAAGGCGAAGCGGGAAGGCAGTCAAGAGGCACCTCCATGATCGGGCTCGATTATTGCTCGCATTGCACGGAAAAGATTTGATCTAATGCTTGTTGCTAATATAACTATTTACATTCGTCTCCATGCTTGATCTCCCTATGTTTTCTTTTTTTTCCCCAACAACACATACGTCGAGGAAACTACAACACGGTTCAAATAAACTCACTTGTCCATAGCAATCCGGAAGATGGCAGCGTCGTCCAATTCCTATTAGTAAAAGCCACGCCAGCCGCCTTGAACTCGCTTTGAATGGACTCGTATTGCTCTTCACGAAGCGCATCCTCGTTGTGCACCCAATCGGCGTGGAGATCAAAGTTTGTGAGGGAAGTGAACTTGCTTCGGGCCGAGTGAGCCAAAGCCATTAAGTCCTCGTGGATGTGGCGGTGGGGATCAATGATTGCGAGGTAGCGCAGCGATTTCGGCAGGGTGTTGACGAGCAGCCCGCCGTCAGTCCAAGAATCATCGTCCGTCTCAACGTACAAGCAGCCACCGCTCAGGCGCAGCGTTTCGAGAACCTCGAGGCCGCGGATATCGCCCAAGACGCCATCCTCCTCTGGCCCATCGTCGAACCATTCGCAGTCCGTGAGATCCATCTCGAACCGGCGAAGTGTCTTGCCGTGGCCGTTGCTGAGCAGCGCCTCGGCCGCATGCCGCGGGAAGAACTCTGGATCCTCCATCGCCTGCGACACTGTGGCGGATCCGTTGCCGAAAACGAACATCTCCAGTGGCCCGCATGCTTGCAGGAGATTGTCCAAAGACTCCTTGGTGAAGGCGCTATGCCTTACTCGCAGCTCGCGGACTGTGCTCAGCGACCCCGCCGGTAGCTCCTCTCCTCCCATGCAGGCAAAGAGCTCCAGCTTTCGCAGGTTGGGCATGAGTTTCATCAGTGGCATCGTGATATCGAGGTCGAAGCCGTACTCGGTGTCCCAGTGCGCAAGACTGAGCCGCCAGACGGAGGGGAGCAGCGGCGGCAGCGACTCCGCCAGCCTCGCCATCTGATACAGAGAACTTCCCTCGGCGTCTTCGACCGAGGCTGCAACTACCGTGTGCAGCTGCTCAAGCTTCGGGACATGGGCCAGCAGCGCCAGAACCCACGCCATCTCGGGCTCGTGGGCATCCGTCTTCACATCGCCGCATTTCTGCCCCTTTTCTACCAGTCCGAGGCGTTCGGCGGCGAAATTGAAGATGGGGATATCATCGTCGCACAGAGCATGCTCTTCTGTGACAAAGTCCTCGAGGTCAAGCCTGCACACGGCAGCAGCGAGCTCCGGGCGCCTTGTGGTGACGGTCTGCGTAAAAGCAACTAGCGTGTTTGAGCCGATCCTCTCGGCGCGAAGGCGGTGATGGAGCACCGGCTGGGCAATGTCGCGGAGCCGCTTCGAAGCAAGGCACAGGCTCGCCAAATCTTGAAGCTGCTTGTCCCAGCGCTGCTCCCGCGCAACGGGCCCGCCTTCGAGCTCTGCTGCCCAGGTCGGCACAAGGCCGCAGTCTTGGCAGTGCGCGCAAAGGTTCCGGCACACTAGTGTCAGCACCTCATTGGGGAGATCGAGCAGCCCGGGGGAAGCCATTGATTATAATGTTTGTTTCTGGTTGAGCAGGGACGAGGCCGTTTGGGATACAAGCAGAGGGCAACGAGGAGATGAGATTGTCGCAATGATGCTCAGCGTGCAACGCGCTTGAATCCTGTCATCATCATTTCTTCCCCTGACCAGCGTAACCAGTAGCTGCAGAGCGAGATTAGCGACTCTAACCGCTTAATGTCTGGTGGATGGCTGACTAACTAGCGCAACGTCACTCCGTCAGCGAGTTCCACAGCGCTATACAAGTCTTGTTGATCGCTCTTTTTTTGTGTGGAAAAATCACACCCTTCCAGTTCCCAATTCAATAATTATGCGACCAATGCGCGCAGTGTGGTTGTTATGACCCGGTCAAATGACCTACTAGTAGGTGTCATATGTGCTGGGAACCGCCAACATCGTGGTCATTGGCTTATCATGTGACAGAACAGGCTATTAGGTCGGGTTATGGATGCACAAAACCCAACACAAGGTGTTTTAGCCTGATCAACAAACCGACTAATATTGTAGCATTAGTATACAGAAACCATCTAGGCCAAAAAAAAAAGTTATCTTTGGTAGATTTTGTGTGATATTATCCAAATATTTCAATTCTCTCGAGCTCATAGGGCCAGAGGGTCCTTTTCAAACATCATGGAGTATCTGGTTTTGGGCTAGAATCATCTCTGGGTATTTGTCTCCATTACAACTAAACCTCGCCGTCAATTCATGTACCGCTATGCAAGAATAGGAAAATGAGGTCGGGGAGCATTCAGCGATGTTTGAAGTATCATTGACATGTAAAATGCTTCATTCTAGGCTTCTGACAGAAGAAAAGGATATTTGGCCTAATTTTCAAAAGAGGAATGGGGGTCTTGTTGGATCCACTGCCAACTCATCAATGTTTAGAAATAAGGCGTGGCGCAAAAGTACTGATGGGATTATCTCACATTTGCCAGAGACAATGGTAAAAGCGGACCCCGATTCTCTCTAGCCTTAGTAACGGATGATACGCACCCACTACCAGACAAAAGTATTCCAGTCCATAGAGGCAATGGAAATTAGTTTATAGCAAAGGAAGTATTAATTTGAACATTTGATGGACCATCGTGAGATTCTGTCAAGAATGTCAAAGCGTAAATTTGCAAACTATCATTTCAACTCGCCCAAAACAGAAAACTATCCACTTCAGCCAAACCCCTCAAGTGGCGTATTTTTCCATACCTCATTCAGCTTCCAATACTGACACGGTATGTTTCCCATTTCTTATATGCCAGAATCCAATGGTTCCAGCTTTTAAAAAAAGCTATGGGAAGTATATTCTACCCTTCTTCACGTAGCACACTTTGCTGCAGGGTATCTATGGTAGTCGCAAGCTTCGTAGTTTCAAGATGTTGTAAGGCCCCAGTTTAATTTCGACAACAGCATTGCAGGGAATGCCGCAAGCAATACTTCAACTGCGCCCTGATTCGGTGGAAATACCACTGAGATGCGAACCATAATGTGCACACACTAGTATGCGCCCAACATGCGCCAGTGGTATGCGCCAAGCTGTTATCGCCTCGTTCCGGAATCTTAGAGGAATGATTTCTACCGCTCTCGGAAGACCATGTCAAGTATTTAAATCAACTTATATCCTCCCCTCCTCAGCCTGCAAGTCAACAGCATCTCTTCCCATCCTTCCAACATTCAACTCAGCCTAACAACACACCTTAATCCAGATGGCGATCATGGGCTTCTCAAGCAGCGACAAGTCTGGGTCTTCGGGCACCACCCGAAAGATTCCCGATGCCGACACCGATGTTCTCATTGTTGGCTCTGGCCCTATCGGCGCCATCTTTGCACGAAAGCTGGTTGACAGCGGTGTCAAGGTTGTAATGATTGACATGGGAGCACAGTGAGCAAGACCATATCCATACCCTGTATATTCTTCAGCTTACAGTACAATAGGGAGACTAGGCGCATCGGCGATCACAAGAAGAACAGTGTTGCCATTCAGAAAAACATCAGCCTTTTCACCAAGTAAGTCACCGTACGTTTCTCAGTCCTTTGGTATGAGATGTTAACAGATGATGCCAGTACCGTCAAGGTCAGTTGCACTGCAGAATAAATTTGCGCACAAGAAATCTCACCTTGAATCTAGGGAGAACTCCATACTTTGTCTGTTCCTACCAATCACAGTGAGGTTTTACTTGAGCCTACTTCATGGTCTGTTGGGTTAGTAACTTCCTCCTTCTTTCTTCCAATGTCTTGAGATGCTCACAACCATGAACAGAGGCGTTGATAATTCTGGGCGCCTGAATGGGCCAACCATCTTGAATGGTCAAAATCCAAACCAAAGAGCTCACGAAAACCTTCCAGCTGCTGCGGCATCTCGGCTGGTCGGCGGCATGGGATCGCACTGGACATGCTGCATACCGCGTCAACATCCCGAGATTGAACGATCAGACCTTTTCAAACCCCAAGAGTGGGATGGTTTGTACGACGAAGTGGAACGAATGTTCTCGAGAACAGATAAGGCATTTGATAATTCAATTCGCCAGAATCTTGTCAAGAGCACACTCAAAGATCTCTATAAAGACCGTGAGCTTATCAGCATGCCGCTGGCCTGCAAGCGTAGTGAGCTGAACACGGACTACATCGAATGGTCTTGCCCGGCTACCATTTTGAAGGATCTTGCTGAGCCTGGAAATGCGAACCCTCTTTTCGAAGTAAAGCCCAACACCCAGTGCCTCAAGCTCGTGCGCGACCCGGATGGAAATATCTGCCATGCAGTTATCAAGGATCTCATGACCAACCAAGACTATCACATCAAGGCCAAGAAATACATCGTGTGTGCTGGTGCGGTCCTCACCCCTGGCATCCTTCACAACTCGGACATCCGGGAAGATGCACTCCCTGCATTGGTAGGTCTCAGCAATTTTAACCCCTTATTTCAAGACGGCATGAAGCTCAAGAACTATTTAAACTTAGGGACACTACCTTACCGAGCAACCCATGGCATTTTGCCAGGTAGTCCTCAAGAAGTCTCTTGTTGACAGCGTGCGGAACCATCCTGACGCTGTGGCGCACAGGGTGAACTTCGCTACTGACCCATTGCCATTCCCTTTCAACGACCCTGACCCGCAATGCTACTTCCCTCTCTCTGAGAAGTATCCTTGGCACACTCAAATTCACCGCGATGCCTTTGGATATGGAGAGGTCCCTGCGTCGATCGACCAACGTGTTGTTGTTGATCTCCGCTGGTTTGGCTACGTGGAACCGCGTCGTCACAATCGTGTCATGTTCACCAATGAGACAAAGGATGAGTTTGGAATGCCCCAGGTAAGTAAAATTCTCATTGCCAATATCCACATAATCTTATGATATTAATGTAACAGCCCACTTTCCAATATAACATGAGCGAAAACGATCTGAAGCGTTGCGAGGACATGATTACAGAGTAAGAGGATGATTCTCTCTCCAAGTCATAAATAAATCGATACTGTTGGCTAACGAAATTTTCCCATGCAGCATGGTAGGCGTAGCCAGACATCTTGGTGGCTTCCTCCCTGGAGCTGAGCCAAAGTACATGCCTCCTGGTTCTGCACTGCACATTTGCGGCACTTACCGAGCCGGCAAAAGTCCTTCCGAGAGTGTTGTCAATCGGTATGGAAAGGTCTGGGGGCATGACAACCTTGTTTTGGGAGGCTGTGGCGTGATTCCCACCGGAAACGCTTGCAACCCCACCCTCACCGCCGGTTGCTTCGCTCTCGCTGCTGTCAACCAGATGATTAAGGAACTTAAAGAGTAAGACACTAGCTAGAATGGCTTCCTGCAGAGTACTGCCCAAAAATAGGGTCAGCTGTTGCGGGAAATGGCAGGTGCTTCAACCTCATGAGAAAAAGTTTCGTTCATTTCTTTCTGCAATCAAAATGCTTTAGCCCGTCTGGTTTCAACACCAATATCATTGGCTCAAGCTCTCAGATAGCAGTATTTAGAAGACTCGGTCGTTTAAATTTATTATTTTGCCCGCTTTTTGGGTTGTCTTTTTGATACACATCATCTGCTCAACTAGCCCGCGCAATCGACCATTGTGTTGTATTTTACCCTGTAACTGTGGATGAGCCGCCAAACCTTACTACCATGATTGCGAAGAAGTCAAACTTGAAGGCTTCAAGAACTTGTCTCGCGAATCGGCTGAATGTGGCCTGCGTGTGGATTAAAATACACCTTCAGACCCAAGGGGTTTGGGGAAAGACCATGGAACCTTCACGCGTAGAGCAAGGAATATTGCTAGCAAACCCCCCTAGCTTGAGGCTTGGGAATCATGTCCGAACTGACTCACCATGATGCTGCGCGGGGTGCAGTAATCTTTTGCGCTTTGGCATGCAAGTTCCATTCTGAGGTTCACAATACGCCTTTAACTATCAGCCAGCACCTCAGTTTTGTTAAAAAAAAAAAAAAACCTCCAACCCCGGGCAATGTCTAGCAGGAAATTGGAGTAGAAATGTGGTTGAAGATTTGGATCGGACAAATAATAATTGATTGCCAGCACTTAATTAATGTATCGCTAAATCAGTAAGGTGAACACTGAAAAAAAAGGTTTAAATAAAATCGCTTCTTGTTGATATCTGGGAAAGTTAGGTATTGAAACTTCGAGTCTATTATGACGTGGTGTTACCATGGCATGGTAAGCTTAGATTAACATGTTCCAAGGTCATTCATTTGTTTATAATTGTGATGAATCGGGTCTCATGCAACATGGATCATGCGATCAGATAGCTTCTAGTTCCGCCAATCCGAATCAGTTCCATGCACCCTGGAGGCGCGGGGCGAACATGCAGACCCTTGCCATGGATTGCATGAAAAACAGCCTGGTCCCTGCTAAGCGTATTAGATGGGGTGTATTAAATGGGATCAATAAAGTAATGCAGGTACAAAGTCTGCTAGGACAGCTTGTAGCATAGAATCCAACTAAATGGTATCCCGGCTATCCGATAGAAACAATCTTATTGAAAAGCCATATGTTATGTAATAGAAACGAATAAATTTACAAATAAAATCCGAAGCTGGATTTCCTAGTCCAGATCATCGTCCTGTGTACTTCAACTCAAAATATCTCGCTATGGGATACCACACAGCAGTGATAGCTCCGCTCATATAAATTCCGACATCACCGCCATCGCCTCCGAACTTCGCTGCGATGGGTCCGATATACCAAGTCTGGCTCATGCCAGGCACACCTCCAGCACAGTATCCTGCTATCAAAGCGGTGGTTCCGGCAATACCAAGCGGCAGTTTGCTCGGTTGATCCCATACATGAAGATTGTATCCCATGCGACGACGAAAGATCTGATCCTCGAAGAGAAGGATGATGGTAAAACTGACAGTCCAGTATCCGAGAAGGGAAACGAAGTCATCGATGACGTTGGAAAGGTTCTGTTGGCCCGCAATAGCGAGAACGGCGATGACGATGGCGAAGATGAACGTCCAGATGAAACGAGGAACGGCGTGCCAGTAGTCTCCCATAAGCTGCAAGCTTAGTCCAGAAGAGTAGTTGATGGCAATGTTGTTTCCCAGGACTGAAAATGTGAGGAGCACCAGACAGAATTTAGACCAGCTTGTGGGGTGATATACTTCTGCGAGAAGTCCACCAAAGCCATGATCATCATAAGCAGTTGTATAAGGTGCGTAAGCTGCGGTCAGGGCTGCATTCGCAAGACAAGAGCCGATGTTGATAGTGAAGGTGGTGGGAATGACAATACCCCAAAACGTCAAGACGAAAATCTTCCAGGCTGGAGTGCTTGCGGGGAAATTGCAGTAGTAATCAGCAGCGATGGAACACCATCCGGACGAGTTGGCTGTGAAAGGAATTATGTTAGCGCAAGTAGAAATTTGGCCTGTTGTTTCAGGACTCACAGAAGTTGATGGCTACGATGGACAAAAATGAGCCAGCAAAGATCAATCCAGAACTACCATCTCCTCCAGGCGCGTTCGTGTCCACGTGCGGTGCGGCTTGGCCGATGAGGACGCAGAAGAGGATAAATGTGTAGATCCACGAATATTTTTCGAAAGTGTGGATGACCTTGAAACCGAAGACGGACACGACGAAGGAAACGATGGCGATGATAACGATGCCGACGGTGATGCTCATCTTGTAGTCGGAAACAGCGCTCAAAATCTGACCGACAACGACATAGTTGACAACTCCAAAACCACCTCCGACTACAATGTTGAGGATACTGCACAGCTTTGCTCCCCAAAATCCAAACGAGTAGCGGGACGTGGTAATCTGTCTCATGCCAAGCTATCTCGGGTGTTAGTTGAAGTGCAGGCAAACTAGGTTCTTGTTGGATTTTGACGCACCTTGGGGCCTAGAGTTCCAGTGAAAGCGGTCATGATAGAACCAAGAATGATTCCAACGGTGTTGGCAGCAACCGATTGCTTCAGTGAAAGGCCAAACTCAGGTCCCAGCAGACCCAAAGCCATGCCGCCCACATGGACGTTCATGGACCACCACATGAAGAAGACGTTCCATATTGAAGGGGGCTGCTTCTCCTCTTCGGGAATTCGCTCGATACCTTGCGTTTCAACTCCAAGCTTCTTGTCTAGCCATTCCTCGCTCTTATGCAAGACTCGCAGGAGGGCGAATTTGTTCTGGATCTCGCGGGCACGTGACACCTCATATGTCTCTGCGGGTTCAACATCGCGATCTGAGGTGCTGGGCTCAACAACCTTGTTGGCCTCGATGTCTTGTTTCTCGGTTAGCGACATGGCTGGAGCTGGAGCCAAGCATCAGGTATGCATAAGAGGGCCAGGATCGATCGGGGACCTAGCATAGAAAAGTCCACACGGCTGGGACACCTACGAGAGCTTTTGTACACTCCACGTGCTCCATATTAAGGCCGTGGAAGATGCGATATGAGAAATTGCGGCTCCTCTTTAATGACGCAGCAGATAAGACATTCGTCTGTATCATGGTTGGACAGCGCCGGGAATCGCACAATTCAAGAAGGGCCGGTTGAGGGTACTCGACTGACGCAGCGTGCCGATTTTTCCGAGATAAGCCCAGCCAGCAACATATCAACAGCGAGGACCAGCAAAAACTGGAGTGGGATGGGGCCGGGAAATCGGTTAAGACGGCCAATTTTTTTTTCTATGGGTCGCCACGATAGGAAGGAGCCACAATGTCAGCGGAAAGCAACACCAGGAGCGCTTGCAACCCACGGACGCGGCGCGTACCGATGGAGATGCGTTTGCGTAATGGATTGCTCTCGCGCTCGTCCGACGGCCTGTTCTTGGACCCCGATCCAGATATGCATAGATACAACGTTCCCAGAGTGATAGCCAACCTTGCCATCTACTGTATCGGGAGAATCTGACCTGAAAGAGCGCGCATGGCCGCCGGCGAGCTGTGGCGAAGTGCTTGATTCGTATGCATTTGGCTTCAGAGCGACGAAATCTAAGCCCCGGGACGTCCGAGTCTGTGCTTTCCCCCTCCCCCCTTTTTGATTCGCAGAATGCGAGCCGTTGCGTAAGCGCAGTCTCAGAGCAAATCGCGCTTTTTGCCTCGGAATTTTTTTGTTATTTTTTTACAGCGCACTTCTCCTCTTTTGTGCTTCTGTCATCGTTTTCATTACTACTTGGTGGACCCATGAGTGCATGGTGCTCCCCCGCCTGAGACGTGCCAAGAATAAACATTACCATTTGCATCTCCGCCATCCAATGAACTGCGAGGGTTCGGTAATGCTCCGATCGATGCACAGCTGCCAAGCAGTGAAAAAAGCGGGATGGATGGGGTGATCGTGCCTAAAGCGCGCATGGCATAAACGCGGAGCGTCACAGACATTCTAGAAACGTGTTTATCGGATGTGGGGTTGATAAAGGAAAGGTCTAGTCAGCCGAGGTACAGTCCTCCATCTTCACTTCTCTGTTCGGTGGCGTCCAGAGCGCGCGGGTCGAGAGAATCACAGGTGTCTCGGATCGCCTCGCGCTCCAAACGCCTAGCCCAACCCAAACGACGACGAAGCACATAGATAAAAATAGACTATCGGTGCTGATATATGACACATCATCAAACAACATCTTACAAATTCATTATCACTTTGGATGCTGGGAGACTGTGCTCCCCTCAATAGCATCAGCAATTGGTGTCATTGAAGTATAACACCGCTCAATATGATCTGAAGAACTATTAATACCAGTAAATTATGTAAGGTTAACTAAAAAATTATATTTTAGTTTGGAGCTTAATGGCTAGTAATGTGACCCAGCTGGTACCTGCGTGTGGCCCCTCAGCACTTTCACTAACAAAATGGGAATGGAGGGTATTAGGCCCGTAGTGAAGGTGTAAAGCCAACAGGAGCTCAATATTGAAGATTTTTTACAGCTAAAATACGAAGGATAGCTTCATTAGCAAAAATGAATCGTCACTTTCGTTCACGCGACTCGGACTTGTTTCCATGGTGCAGATGAAGGTTGTTAGCCCATCTGAGGATATTCCGGCGGAAAATCCGGATCATGTGACCAGAAACATCAATGTGACCAGGAACATTGATCTTCCTGCCGAAAGTGGTCGCGTTTGCCTGAATACATAACAATTTGCGTTGGTTGCAATTCAATTCATTCCTGCTTTAACCATTCAAGAAAGAGACGGCAGTAATTCCAAAAAGGCCTCAGGACGTCTACACTGCCGCCGCGACCACTTATGGGAAGTCTTCACTGATTGGCCAGCGTGCATCGCAAATGGGTACCGCAGAGCCACAATTATCCCAAGTGGATAACGAGGGGAACCTCGTCGCCAACAAGCGACAGGCATCCCAGGAGCCGGATGCCGCCTCGAATGCCAAAAGGAACAAAACAGACAATGATGGATCGGGTGTGCAACGTCCACTTTCAACTAATATAATTCCTTTCCGAGACAAGGTAAAAAAGTGCTTTTGACCTCCAGGAAGTATTCTAATAATTCCAAAGCCTGCAGTATTAGAGGAACGAAATGGCGAAATAGAATACCGAGTCGTTAACAATGACAACGAAAGAGAGAGCATGATCATTCTTACAGGGCTCAAATGCCTATTTCAAAAGCAGCTTCCTAAAATGCCCAAAGATTACATTGCACGTCTTGTTTACGATCGCACTCATACCTCTATCGCGATTGTCAAACTGCCTTTGGAAGTCATCGGCGGTATCACAATCCGAGCATTTCGAAACCGCAAGTTCGCTGAAATCGTATTTTGCGCCGTGTCATCTGATCAGCAGGTAAAAGGTTACGGGGCGCATATGATGGCGCACTTGAAGGATTACGTCAAGGCTACTTCCCCTGTGATGCATTTCCTTACTTATGCCGATAATTATGCGACTGGGTATTTTCAGAAGCAAGGTTTCACCAAGGAAATCTCTCTCGAAAAGTCTATATGGATGGGCTATATCAAAGACTATGAAGGGGGCACGCTCATGCAATGCTCCATGGTTCCTCGAATCCGCTATCTTGAAGTTGGCCGGATGCTTCTAAAGCAAAAAGAAGGCGTGTTAGCCAAAATCAGGCCCTTGAGCAAAAGCCAAATCATTCATCCACCTCCCAAGCAATGGGCGGATGGTATTGCTGCAATTGATCCACTTTCTATTCCCGCAATTCGCGCAACCGGATGGTCTCTGGACATGGATGAATTGTCACGACAACCACGCCATGGCCCACATTTTAATGAAATGAGACGGTTTCTGTATCAGGTGCAGAACCACAAGGCAGCTTGGCCATTCGTCAATCCAGTCAACAAGGACGATGTGCCTGAGTATTATACTGTGATCGCGTCGCCAATGGACCTGACAACTGCGTTAGAAAGATTGGAGCATGATCAATATGCTGCTCCAAGGGACCTCATAAACGATCTCAAATTGATTTTTACCAACTGTCGGAAGTACAATGGCACATCAACTGTCTACTCCAAGTGCGCAACAAGGTTGGAAAAGTATATGTGGAGTCTTGTGAAGGAAATTCCGGAATGGTACGAGTTGCTTGAAGAAGATTGAGATTGATACTGGTGTATTCCAACGTGGTTTGATTTAAATCAGAACATGACTATTGGCTAATTCTGCACATAAATATTTTGCCTAGATCTCGCTACCTAATACAAATTTCAATATTAAACCACCGACCACTATCAAGGTCCATTGTGCTGTGTTTCCAACCAAATCTACTATGCTGATTGGTAAGAACCATTTTCCCTCAAGTGAAGTTCGAGCCTGAGGGTAAAGAAACCAAGGCGAAAATATCACAAACCAGAAGAATACCCAAATGTAACCGACAAATTTGTGCCACAGAAGAACCCGATTACCATGAGTGGCCAAGCCGGTGAAACGCCGATGCAATTCCTGGACTCCATCCTCTAGCATAATTCCTATGCCAAAAACACAGAAGAAAGCCAATGTGGATGTTTTCCCTGAGATGTGAGGCCGAGCGTATTCATTATTTATAACATGAATGACTCCTGAGGCCAAGAAGACGATGGAAATATTCAAGTAGCGCTCTAACAGCGAAGGATATGGGAGATGCATAAGGTCGCGGCAAGCGAAGTTGCTGATAGATGTTAGGGGCCATCGGAAATATTGATGCCAATATTGACTATTATCCGTATTAGTAATGGTGGCATTGAAGCACCGCGTAATTAATCCTCCCAGTAGCGCCTACCTCCAAAATCCACGCAAAGTATATGCATCCAAGAAGCTCCCAAAAACTGGCGGCCAATCTTTGGGAGATGAGATACCAATAAGGACAGAGATAAAAGCAGCAGTCCGGTTCAGAACATCGATACTTGCTCGGGCCATCACTAGCCAAAACATGACGCTACTCATGATGCGGCCCTGCCAATCTTCCCACGTGGCGTTTAGATAGATAAACTCCTTGCCATGGCTGAACATTTCGGCTGTATCCTCTGGCGCAGCATTCAGTGAGGCCGCGTACATGACGTCGAGAAAAAGGTATTCCCATGAAATAATAAGCATCTGGCGCAAAAGATATGGACGCCGGCTCGGCTCCCTGTTTTCATGCTTGTAGCAGTGCGGGAACCCGTTTACACGCGAGATCTGCCACGATGTTCCTATGCCTCGGAGATTGAGCAGGAGACAGACGGTCCGCACAACCTTCCGAACGAACCCATCGGCCCTGGTGAAAAGCCTTCCCTTCACCAAATCTTTCTCATCAAGTCGGATCGTGACTAAAAAGTTACAGCATTGTAGCAAAACGAGGAGTGCGAACATTTGACAAGCAGGAGCATAGCCGAAGCTCGGGCCAAAGTCAAAAATTGTTCTGGCAAGCTGCTTCCAAATGACAAATAAAGTCCCAACCCAAGCATAACGCACCAGAAAAGATGATTTTGGTACCAGGACTATCATGATGGCGGTGGAGACGCACGCAACCGACAGCCATATCACGCACTCGAAGGAGGTGTGGGCCGCCGAGGTTACGCGAAGCAGGTTCATAATCTCAGACCGAACCACAACAGAATTTCTTACAAGACGTTTTGCTATGCCCGAAAATGGTGAAAATGTATGTGGCGGGCGTGCGGCCTGAACAATACGACAAAGTGGTGCATATTATTAATGAAGGCTGACTGTCATTTGGAATGAACATCTGTTCTGCTCCGAGGCGATCGGAGCATGACACCTCCAACCAACCGGATTGATTCGCTGTCGGACACGCCAGGGCGTGTCCGATGATGTTCAGCTGAAAAACCCTTCCAACACGAATTCCATAGCCTTCTCGACCCTGGACTTTCTAACTAAAAAATGTGCTCAAAGTGTAAAATCTCCACATTTCATCACAGAACTATCCCACACAGAAGTGCATTTTTATCTTGAGATGTTTTATCCTGACTTGGTCCGATTTTAGTCACCCTGTAGACGTCTCGGCAGAACCCCAAGGTGGAAGCAATGGACCCACTCTATCAGCTCGAAGCACCAATCAGTGAGAGAAGAGTGATGGCCACCATGCTGGTCGGTGACCATGCCTGCTAAAAACGTCCCTCTTCTACCATTAGTATGTCCGAGTGCGATAATGCTTTTAGGATACAAAGGAAAGCGAATTTTCGCATCGGGTAGCCTGTGGGGTCACCTTTCGCAGACGTAATAAAAAGAACAGCGAATTCCCCTGCTCAGTTGACATTCGGGACTAGGTAGGCTCAAGATGCAACTCTTTTACAGGATAGCATGACGGCCTGGGACGGTTGTGAGAGACTAGGAATCTATATCAAAGGTAATTATGCATGTTTTCATGTTCACGGATTTCTTCGCTTCCCCTTTTTCGACTTCTGCCGGTCTGATTCGACAGCCTGTTTGTGGAAGACATCGAAGCAGGATAAGTTTTGTCCGCGCGAACCGACTCAGGCGTATCGTATTTGGCCGGCGATTGTCGCAAACGTACAAAAATGAGATTCAATATTCATTCATACGACTGAAATAATAAATTTAGTCCATCGCACTAAACTCGACCAAATAACCTGCAGAAAGCCAGTTCTCATCCAGCACATTCTGTCACTCCATTCTCCATTATTCGGCGACTCGTGCCCCCGCGGGTGGTATCCTCAAGCGGGCGAGTTTAGGAAACGATTTAATAAAAAGGAGGATGTAATGCAGGGGCGAAAATAAAGGGGGATATCTTCGTCAGCTTGATGACAATTTCCCTCTCCGCCTGCATTAGCAAACTCAGCTCTGTGTATGGGCCCATCAGTCGACGAGGAGTCCAGGCTTATTAAGGTATATATTGCGGAAGCTCTAACGCCAGGCTGAAACTTCTCACGGAAAAAGTTCAAGCTGTTCAAACTGTTCACAAAGTGAATATTCTGCCTTAATGTGCTCACTGGTGCTCGGGGGCTCAGCTGTGACCAGGTGAGCGATACCATTACGTTGAGCAGGGATTGGGTTTCAGGCCCTGAGGCCTTGAGGCTTGCATATTTTGATGCAACATCGAAGCGCGGCCAGGACTCTCGAGGCGTCGTGTGCGCTTTTGGTAGCATGAAACAGATTCTTAGCCTATAGACTTGGCCTCTAGATATTTGAGCCTTACGTCGAGGCTCTGGGTGGCTCAATGACCACGGCAAAGCCATCACGGAAGCAAGCTTTCAAGAGATATATAAAGGCCCAGTTTCTTCTCCTACAATGATATTGGACGAGGAACATGATGAGTCTGTCCAATATTGCAACGACACGAAATATACTCTTGGAAGAGTCGGTGATCATCGGATAGTCATCAGTTGCCCACCAGCTGAGTCATCTGGGATTGTCCAAGGGAGCCAAATTGCTTCCAATATGAAGGGAATATTCCCTTGGATTCGATTCACGCTTCTCGTCGGAATTGGAGGTGGCACGCCTTCTCAAGGTTGTGATATTCGGCTCGGAGATGTCATCCTTGGAACAAGTGTTGTCCCATATCGACTCGGCCGGATGACCGGGGACGGATTCCAGGGTTCAGCCTGTCCAGTTAAGACATGCGACTAGCTTTCAAGCGGTGTCACTTATCTCGAGGCAAAGATAACAAGCGGCAATCCTGGGACACGAAATCTCCATGACTGCATTGTCATATTTGGCTATCCCACAGAATTTCGCACGACCGAGGCACGACCGCCTGTACAAAAAGGAACACTGTCATGGCGCGGAATGTCACTGCAAGCATTTCGATCTTGCCGAGGACACTATCAAATTGATGCAGTGATCCAGTCGCCATCCTGTTGAACTTGTTCAAGTACACCTGGGTGCTATTGGATCTGCTGATCAAGTCATGAAGAACGCAGAAGTACGTGACAATGAGGCCCCTGAAGGAGGTTGCTTATGCTTGGACATACACAAGATGCAAAAGACTACACCGCTGTAACTGAAGCTAGCCAGTATCATCCGGCTCGAGGTGTGCATGGTAGCAATTACAAATCGGCCAATTTTTCACATAGCTAACATTCGGACAAGATAGGGGCAGTCCCCGACGAGCCAATCGGGGTTTACCTCCGGCGCTCGATGATGAGAGCACCGAGGCATCGCATGGCCACTTCGTTTTCACGCTATTCCTATTGAAGGGCCATTCTTTGCGATCGAGCACAAAGAGACCAGCGTGGATCACAAAGGGGGTCCTTCTGCGGGGTGGTGGGTTTAGCTCGTTCCATCCAGCGGGGTCACACTTGATCCCTCATATACGCTAGTGAATGTTCCATGATAAAGTTTAATTAATGCTGGCTACCCCAGGATCTCAAATCTGGGGTTAGAGTTGCCTTGAAAACTCCGAATCCCGAGAGTTGTACGCCCGGGCCTTGGGTGAATGCAACACTGATGCTGATACGATATTCGGTCACTCTTGGCTGGGCATTGAACGGGTGCCAATATAACTTGGAAGCGAAATAGTTGGAAATGGGGGGATCTGAACCTCTACCAAGACGCCTATCCATATAGTTCGCTTATCTACGATGGCCAGTACAAACTGAGAAGAATATTTCCAAGGCTTTTTTGCTCTTCATAAATTAGCTGTTGTTGATATAGATACTTTTTGATGACCATCGACTACAACTGAATCCTCAAGACCAATCCATCATCCTTGAGCACGTACATACCAAGCACAAAGATTCGTTTGAAGGTCTACAGTATTCGTCTGTTTAATTGGGGATGATGTCAATTCACAAGCTAGCATTCTTTGAGCTTTTAATAATAAAATACTTCGCTTAGATGCGCAAAAGAGCTTTAGCATTCTTGTGAGCGATCTTTTGAAAGTCCTCCTCGCTAATGAGTCTACTCTTATTCAATGCGTCCATAAATTTTAGACCATCTGCATTGTCTTCCAGGGGGTAATCGACGCTGTAAAGAATGTGGTCGATCTTTGTTGTTTTGAGGAGACATGCCATGGGACCCAGCGCGAACATGCCGCTTGTTGTGACCCAAATATTCTCATCCCAGACCTCACGCAGCCCCTTCACACGCTTCGAGGCGCCCGGCCAGTTGGCCGTTTGAGGGATAATGCGGTCCAACATATAGGGCAGGGTCTCTCCCATGTGCCCGATGATAATTTTGAGCTTGGGATACCTGTCAAAGATACCTGCGGCGAACAAGCGCAGAATATGTATAGCGACGGTGGCGTGCCAGCCGTAGCACCATGCCCCAATCTGGATTGAAGTGGGCTTTGGGTAAGGCCCATCGAACAGTAGCTTACTGACATCGGCTGTGGGGAAGATGGGGTGCAGGTAAAGCGGGACGTCGAGCTCTTGGGCCTTAGCGTAGAGCGGGTAGAACTTGGGTGTGTCATAAAAGGTTCCGTCATCAAGAGTGTTGGGGAAAAGCGCGCCCACAAAGCCAAACTTGGTAACAGTACGCGCCAGCTCATTTGCCGCTTCCTCAGGATCGTTGAGCGACAGGCATGCAAACGCCTGGTATCTTTCGGGTCGCTGCTTCTTCATTTCGTAGAGCTCCTCATTGATCTTTCGCATGTCTTCAGGACTGGGGTGGCACGGGATATGCGACAATACCTGAGTCTGGATCGAACTAGCGTTGAGGGTCGCGATGCGGTCATCGCCAGCATCCAGCAGCTTATACTGCACGCTCGGGTCCCTGGCAGCCATACCTCTCCTCGCCCCATCGTCATAGTTGTCCCACATGAATTGAGTGAAAACATGCTCCTCTAGCGTTATGAATGGCGTAGTAGCTGACATTTTCAGATCCTGCGTTGCTGCAGAGTGGTAGAGGCTAGTCAAGAAAACGAGTAAAGTAGTTGAAGAAACTTGGTCTGATAATGAGTCTCCTTCCAAATCACTGAGGTACTCCCAGGTACTTTAAGTGTTACCAACTATGCAGGTTAGCACTAGGCTGGTCTATCAGTGAATCGAGAGAGATGTCTCGGCTGAATGAACATGCATCATGTTCGGACAGGTGCCAGATGTAGCCGGACTTCGGTATCTTACCCCCCGAGCCCGAAAGCTCCCTCTGAAGCCGAAAATCCCGAAGTAGTGGCGTCCTAGCGAGGCTAGCCCACTGATGGATTGATTGAATTGGTTCAACGCCGGGACATTTCTATAGCAGGACAGAAAGCGCCTATCTTGAGCTTCTAAAATATGCTAATAACGATAGTAAATCTTGGCTTGGAGGAGAAGGTTTTCAGAAAGAAAACCAGGGGTTGTGAAGGGCGCTGGATGTCAAACATCTTGGTCCGAGTCCTTGGTGTTTTACCCTGTTTGCCCTGGCCCAATCTTTCTAGCCCCACTGCCACACCCTACCCTATAGTACCTGCCTATTTTTTTTTGGTGAGGATAATCTTACCTTAAAGCTTTCACAAAGCGAACGCTGCTACAAACCTTGAGCTATGGGCCTTAAAATCTACCATGAGGGCACACACACAACAAACACGTAGCTAGGTCGACTTCCGCGTAGCAAGTATACGAATGGGAACAATTCGTGATTTTGTGGTACTATCGCAAAATGATGTGAAATCATTTTCTCGACACCACCCTTACGCTACAGAATTTCGAGAAGACCACTGCAAACATATGACACTAATATTTAGTCTAACTTAGAACGCCTAACTATCTGCCAGTGTGTTTATCCAGTCTGCACAGAGCCAGGAGATCTCTATGTATCCTAGTGCTTGTCACTGGATCTGAAAGGTGGCTCAGTAGGCGCAAACGTGACCAGCAAGTGACTTACGCACCAGGACAGGTGCATTCATCCAGATTTGATCTAAGGGCGCATATTAAGTAAAGTTCTACAAACCATGATCCATGCTCCCCTAAGAAAAGCGGTTAGTTGGGGAAATCCTCTTGCGGTTTGTCTGGACTGGAGTTCGCAATCTTACCTTGAGCTTCCAGTCCGACATCTCCTTCTCCCACGCCTTGATGATGAGAGACTTTCTGTCATCTCTCACTTTCAAACTCACGGGAAATTTAGGTCCTGGGATACCAGGCAAGAACG
Source organism: Calonectria pseudoreteaudii (assembly GCA_001879505.1). Lineage (NCBI taxonomy): Eukaryota > Fungi > Ascomycota > Sordariomycetes > Hypocreales > Nectriaceae > Calonectria > Calonectria pseudoreteaudii. The sequence goes on along the minus strand of KV875244.1, from coordinate 434,320 downwards.
CTTCCGCGTAATCGTCGGGGTTGAGGGGAAGTTTCGTGCCAGGCCTGATGCTCATGTCAAATGACCACAGGAACCGCATAATGGCAATGGCGAAGGAGCGATCGGCCACCTGCACACCAGGACCTGAGAATGATCAAGTCAACTGCTGCTCTTGGAGGAGATATCCGTTTCACTGGTAAATAGAGCGGGAAAATGAAAACACGGGTGTATACATACAGAAGCGACGCCCAACACCAAACGCAAAGTGATCTCTCTTGGTATTGTCTGCGAGATTGCCAGATTCCTGAGACTGAAGAAATGTTAAATTGGGTATCCACATGGCGGTGAGTCATCCCTTACAGTCGAGATATCGCCTTCCCAACGCTCAGGCCTGAAGGTGTCGGGGTCGGGGTGTCGATTTGGGTCTCGACCAATAGCCCTAGGCAATTGTTAGGCTAATCAAGCCATTCTTCAATAAAAGTAGTAAATTTGATATATGATACATACCAAATATTCGGTCGAATGGTTGAACCGGCCGGAATAACATAGTCATTGTATGGAATATCGACTTTTGTGCGATGTCCCAGACCATTTCCCACGGGCGGGCGCATTCGCCAGATTTCTTTCATGAGATATCTGATATATGGAATGCGCTCAAGATCTTCCCAGACAGGTAATCGGTCTCCAACAGTATCATCTATGCATTGTGTTAGCAAATAGTGTAATAAAATAACAGAGCAAAGTGCTTAGTACCTATGAGCTTCCTTGCCTTCTTGTGGACATCGGGATTCATGATCATCATTTCAAAGAATACCCAAGTGCTAACGCGGCTCTGCAGGTTTGAAGAAACACTTAGCGCACTCCATTTCTTTGGAATTTGGCATTTCTTGTTGAGCGCGCTTACCGTATCTGAGGCGGCGACGACCAGCTTCAAAGCGAAATAGGCTGCGTCCGTGTTGGAAATGCCGGTTTTATCTGCGCTGGAGAAAACACGAGTCAGGAATGAGTCGGGTGCCTCCCCTCTATCGTAGATTTCCTTGGCATGCTAGAGAAATGTCAAAAATGCCCCACAATAGGAAGTAGTACGGGACCCTACCGCCATTCTTGTTTCGACAAAGTCTACATCTGCCTTGAACCTCTCAATACCTTTCTTTGCCCAAGGCTTCAGTGCCAGTGGGAGGTAGTCGAGAAACGTGAAGATGTCAGCGAGGTAAACGCCAGATACAGTCGCTAGCGGAGCCACGTGTTAGCGAGCATTCTGGTTGTTCGGGAGCTGAAGATGTTACTGGTGATCTCGTCAATGCCGCTGGCTAAGAAGTGAGAGTTAGCCTTACTCTCATCTAGAGATGGATAGAAATACCCCAAATGTACTCGGATGCTTTGCTTTTGGTGTTGGGGATCTGCCGTTACCCTAGTCGTTAGCCCGCCCTTTTACGCAATGCCGTGCCATCATACCTCGAGGCCAAAGAGCTGAGATGTAAAAGTACTGTAAACATAGCGACCTAAGCTGTCATACAGCCCAGTCTGCTTCTCTGTTCCCGCGTCTGAATCGGTGGCTACCTCGTAGATGAACTTGAGTGTTTCGTGATAGAGGAATGGGAAAAGTTTGTCGATGCGCTGTGGGCTTGTCAAGTTCTGGAGTGTCACCTTTCTTTGTAGCTGGACCATAAGGATATGAATTAGCACTTTACTGTACTCCTGACGGTCTCAACCCTTCGGATACATACCTTCCATATGGGGTTACTGGCGTCCAATAGGTCCATACTCTGATAGTTTGTGAAATACTTCTGACCAACGTGCCAGAAAGGTCGTTCAGAGGTAGCAGCAGAGTTAGCCATGAACACAGCTTGACAAGCCTTATCGGAATTGATAATGTACTCGCTGTTCGGCCCTAGAACAAGTCGCATTACCTCGCCCTGCTCCTGAGCCCACCGCGTCATTGTCTTGTGGAAAAGACCACCCGATTTGATGATTTCCGGAAGGTTCCCCAATAGAGGATAGCCCTTTGGACTTGGAGGCAGTTTGTGCTTAGAAGGGCCGCTAGAAGCAAGGCGGATGGCCACCAAAACTCCAAATAAGGTAAAGCCCCAGAGGACCAATACCTGGCTTACTAGACTCTGCAAGAAAATCTCCATTATAACGGCTGCCAGGTGGCTTGGTCAATGCCGTGGAATGCTCGGGGTTGCGATTGTCGTGGGGATAGGAAGAAGGGTAAAAGTAAAAATGATGGATGAAGTTTAGTTCTTCCGAATTGAAATACCATCAACGTGTTGGACGTAAAGAGGGAAAATATGCTATGATGCAGAAAACTAGTTGTTGGTCTGCTAAGCTGATAGACTAGACTTGTCTGGTAGGACTGACGAAGCCAATTTGTGATTTAATTGAAACCGTGGATACGAGACCGGACCTAATACCGAGTGTGGCTTCGTCCAATCTCAGCATCATGATGAAGTAGAGACTGAATAGGACCTGGGTGGACCGATGTTGTTCGGCATCTTTGGCCTTCGGTCCTCCGACTCCTATCGCTGGTGAGCTGCGCCCTGGCCGCTGTAATTGATAGCGGCTCGGAACTGTTCAATAAGTGAGACCAAACTATGAAGGATCTCAATTGCTATCGCCTGATTATGGGGCTCACGAATCTAATCTGATCTAACATTCGTCCCACCTGTATGTTTCGGCAACTGCGCAACTGCGAGAACCTGTTGGGTAGATTCGACGACAATGCGAGACAGAACCTCACCTCCGGCATGGCCACAGTGATAGTTTATTTGATACAAGCCTAACTTGATTGGCTGCTTGGTGACAAACATGGGTTCACCAGGTGGGTCACGGATGTCTGAGTAGAAATGTCCGCGAAGCCAAGGTGGAGATGCCGCCCCGGTATTTCCACTCGGCAGTCCGAAGCGACAAGCCGGGGATATCTTTTTGTGGGGTACATCCCACCCTTATCCCGCGCAATCGCATCTCAACTTCCTAGCCGCCGACCCAAGGAGTGGTCACGACCACTCGTTACTGCCGACTTTCCGGCCAGGCCAGTGACATTTCGGCACCATCCATTACGTGCTGTGAGCGGGCCTTTCCAATCTTGGAGTAGATCCCGCTATGCGAGCAAGGCCCCACAGGATCTGGGAGATGAATCTTGCCTCGGCGTCAGCCGTTTATCGTTGTTTAAGGCCGTACCAGGGCGAGGCAACCCACAATCGGAGACATAGGAGGCCAGGAAGTGCAGGGAGATACACGCCTGAGCGATAAATGTGGTGATGAGCAAAAGGTTAAAAGGCCAGCAGACGCAACGAAAAAAATGCCGTTTACGCCCCTACCTAGCTTCAACTACTAGCTATTCAGCGAATGATTAGTAGCCTAGATCCCATTTCTCACGTATTTGAATTTGCAAAGGCCCGCACTCCTCAAACTAAATCCAAATATAGCCACGGTCAAAAATGAAGCCTCTCGGACCCCGTTTTGGGCCTCACTTGGCGTTCCCATTGATCATGGTAGCCGCAATCTCAAACTGCTGCCTTGCGAGCTTTGACCCGAGCTTGTTGGGAAACTTGAACGTGGTCCCTAAATATAGCGAATGTGAGTGCAGCACGGTGATTCTGTGCAAAGCACGCGAAATAACTAAGGGGTCCTAGTCTTTAAACTGGATTCATCATTGCTTGGTCTTAATCTGGCATTGGTAAATGCAGGTCAGGTTGTCACGGGCCCATTTGCTGGCCCCATCTTGGACCGATGGGGCCGTCGGGTGGGCATGATGATTGGCTCCGGCTTCATGATCATTGCCACTTTGCTGCAGACAACCGCAGAAACAGGTAGGCGGCTTACAAGAGAGCAATGTAGGATACTGGGTAATTGCTGACTGTTGCGTTCAGAGGCACAGCTCGCGGTTGGCCGGTTCGTCGTCGGTATTTGTCTTGGCATCGTACTAGCAGGTGCCCCGACCTGGATCACGGAGCTTGCCCCTCCCAGACACCGCGGGGTATTTGTCGGGTTTCTCATCTCGTCCTTGCTATTTATGGGTATCCTCGTTGGCCTTGTCGTCTTATGGACCTACGACCTCAGCAACAACTGGGCCTGGAGAACCGGTTTTGTGGTATATCCCAACCCTGATGACCCAAACTGCCTGAACAGAGTCTGACATATTCCCAGGTGGAGGGTGCATTTGCAGTCCTAGCAATCTTCCTCATTATATTTGCTGACGAGTCGCCACGATGGCTGGTGTACAAAGGTCGGGAAGAAGAGGTAACCAAACCCCACACAGTCTATGGAGAGGCCAAATAACTCATCAACGTTCATCACAGGCCTTGGAAGTTATCGCACGTCTTCATGCAAAAGGGGATCGTCACCATCCTCTGGTACAAGTACAAATGACTGAGATTACAGAGGCAATTCAACGTGAAGGCGAGAATATTAGTACCTGGAAAAGCCTGATTTTTCCCAGTATGAACCAGCACACCACTTGACGTTTCGGCAAATGACGCTAATCAATTTTTGACAAAACTCTAGAATCCAATCTCGAACGCTTCTCAATCGCTATATTGACTCAAATATTTTACCAGCTGACCGGGTCTAACACATTGCTGTAGGTTTGCAAAATATGCTCATACAGCAGCCACTAACCACGTGTAGGGGCTATTTCCCTCTCATCATTGCTTCAGCTGGAATCAATGACACGCGCCTGGTTATCATCATAAATATGGCCATATTTGGTGGCACTTTTTTTCTGGCGCCAGTTGGTGGGTTCCTGGCGGAACGGGCGGGAAGAAGACCATTGTTTCGTAAGTTCATGTTGCTATTATCAAATTCTGAGACGCTAACACACCGGAATCTAGTTACAGGAACAGCAGCAATGGCTACAAGTCTGGCTGTTCTCGCTATTTTGGGCCACTTCGGGGAGGGAGGTAAAACGGCATATGGTATCGGCTCCATCGTCGCAGTCATGATTTTCCAGTTCGCTTCTAGTCTTTCGTGGATGCTGCTAAGCTTTTCTTATCCGCTCGAGATTCTCAGCTTCTCCCAAAGGGCAAAGGGAATGGCGATTGCCCAATCCATTGGCTATGCCTTCGGCTTCTTGAACCTGTACACCATCCCAATCGCTCTTAAGAAAATAGGGTGGCGCTATTATGCTGCTAATGCAGGGTGGGATGTGGTCATCTTCATCATTGTTTTCTTCTTCTTCAAGGAGACAAAGGGTAGGACGTTGGAGGAAATCGAGGGTGTTTTTGAGAAGAGCAGCCATACAGTCACGGAACTGGTAATCAGCAAGGATCGCGATATTTTGAAGGAGGAAGGTCACCGGCCGGGGCCAGTGAAGGAAGGCTAGAATGTGCTCGTATGGTGTTAAAGTGGATAGCGAATTCATATATTTAGCACCACCCTAACATGAACAAACAATAACAGAAATCTGAGAGATAAATTGGCTGCATTGTGATGTATTTTTGTGTTGGAAAGTCCTGTTGTGTTATTAATGTCGACTGACCATCGTTTGACATGTTTTGAACGCTGAGCCGTGCACTTCAGGCTGCCGGGGGCTTTTTCAGGGGCTCGTTAACGAGAGAAAATACTTTCTAACGTAGATATCATTTAAAAATAGATTATCATGTGCTCGATGACTTCTCCTTCGCTTGCTGAACAATTTCCTGAAAGAAGGATGCTATCATGCTGTTACTCTTCTCATCTCCAGGAGGAACCATCTGGCTGGCCAAAAGGCCGGCGACACCCAGGTCTCTGTTTACAAACCAAGCCAAATGAGGCATTCCTCCCCAGGTCAAAGTATTCTTGGGCAGGTTGACCGTGTCTTGGAGTGTCAAGGCACCACCCATCCCGAAACCGACCTTCATACTGCCATCTTCGCCCCGAGGACCCTCCCCAATGAGGTTTTGATACATAAACTGCCAAGTTAACTAGTTAGTATTTTGATAAACTAAAAGTTTAAATCGTCGTCGTGAAGGGAGTGAACTTGCCTGCATCTTTGTGAGCCCAGTTGTTACACCATCTTCTGATGCGAATTGAGGGGTGAACATGACATCAATGGTCGAGAGCTTGAGCAGTATGGGAGACTTGCTGGCCAAGTCACCGATAACCTTGATCAAGTCTGGAACAGTCGAAAAGAGGCCAAGACCCCCGCAATCGTCCTTTGCATCTTCAGGGTACAACCAAAATGCCGGAGCAGGCTGGAAGCTACCGTCCGGGGTACGCCCGACCATGTCCAGATACCTCTTCTGAAGGTCTGGCCTCTCCTTTGGATGGAATGTTGAGCTGGTAGCGCCAACGGGTTTGAAGACGTTTTGTTGCATATACTCGCCCAGAGTCTGCTTCCCGTTGAGCCTCGATACAAGCAAGCCCACCCATTCAAGGCCACTGCTGTAATGCCAGCCCTCTCCAGCTTCAAACAGACGTGGCGTGGAGTAAGCCTTGAGAAGGTCGCCACATCTCCACATGGGCGGAAGCTCTTCGGTCTCCTTTCGCCAGCGGGTTACAAGAGGGTTGTTTCCATCATACGCAAGACCGCTAGTATGGGTGAGGAGATGACGCAGAGTGATGGCTTTCGTAGCCATGTTGTAAGTTAACTTCCCTTCCGTCTCAGACATTAGAAGCTGCTGGGCCAGCTCCGGCAAATGAACCGACACGTCATCGTCTAGTCCGATGAGCCCACGCTCGACGCACTGAAGCGCACAGATTGTAGTGAGGGGCTTTGTAACCGAGTAACAGGAGAAGAAGGCGTCGTAAGGTAGGGGCTCGTCCGACGACAGGGATCTTCGACCACCATGGCCTTGGTAGATGAAATTTCCTGGAGGGGGATTAACGAGGAGCTTGTCTCGCAAGGGCGCGCTGGAAACGAACCTGAGGAATCAACAGCAGCTAGGATGACTCCAAAGAGGTCGTTCGCCTCCTTGGCTGTACGCTTGTGGAGAAGCTGATGAAGAACCGATGCTGACATGGTAGGAAGATAATCCTGGATCAAAATAATGGTATGGTGTGTGGCTAACTGTCCTGGAAGATAAAAATAAAGTTGTGTCGAACGAATCACAGTGAGCATTAGCATGCTATAAATGTTACGCTCAGGCTCTGGTATCCCAATTGCACTCTTCTTCAACTGGGTGGAAATTACTAGTCTAATTTGCAATAGTCCGGCTGGTTCCGTTCGGACCGGTGAGAAAAAGATGCCGCAGGAGATATGCGACTCGGGGCTTTCTCATTTGGGCCGGATCCTTCAAGGCTCGCAAATGAGGGCCGCCTGATGAAACTGAGTAAATGTGGGGCTTCAGTCACTGTTGGAAAGGATACGACTGGAACATCATTTGCAGTGACGCGGCTGAATGGATTGAAAATATGTCTATACTCAAATTCTATACAGGCATCAAGACATATAAGTTCCTCCAGTGACAATGATGTATTCGCCATTGATCCACTTTGATCTATCCTCGGCAAGGAAGCCCACAGTCCAAGCCACGTCCTCTTCATCACCAAATGCTCCCTCACACGGGGTCACCTTTTCCATCGTCTCACGCACATATTCGTAAGAGTCACCCAGTATATCAAAAAAGGTTTTGTTCGCAATTGGCCCAGGTCCAACACCATTGACGGTGCAGCCATACTTGGGCGGCAGCTCTCGCGCCCACACCCGGATCATGGCATCGATGGCACCCTTGGTGGCTGCATAAACTCCTTGCCCTAGTTCCGGTGTTCTGGAGGATGCCGAGCCGATGCAGATGATCCGGGAGCCACCATTGACGCCAGAAATATTTCCAGATGGTGTGTAGGGAGTAAGGTGCGGCAGGACAGCCTGCGTCAGGAGAAAATTGCCTCGGCCGTTGAGCGTCATAGCCTTGTCCCACGATGCCAAGTCTGCCTCCCACAGCGGTGCGTGGGGTACCCAGCCGGCGTTGTTCACAAGAATATCAATGTACCCAAACTTTGCTACCGCTACAGCCACCAGTTTCTGTGGGCCATCACTCGTGGACAGGTCGGCACAAACTGCAATCCACGGTGTAGACAGGCCGTTGCCAACAGCATCGCAACGCGCCTTTTCGCTATCCCAAGGATAGTTCAGCACGATATTGGCTCCCCTTGATGAGAGCTCATTGGCGATAGCTGCGCCAATGCCGGAAGATGACCCGGAGACAATGGCTGTCTTGCCTCGCATGGTCTGTGCGACAGCTGGTGTTTGTTGAGCGGTCATGTTGCTTGGCTTGCGCTCTAGTTAAGCAGGCCTTTATTGAATGAATGATTTAATTTTGAAGAGCCTCGGTTCAGTGTGATTGAGACAGGCGTATTTCTAAATTTCTAATCTTACAGCCAGCTTAATGTTTTAAAGACTACCTGAACCCGGCACTGACTGAGTTTGGAACAGGCGAGCCAACTATCTTGCTTCGGCTGTGTGTGTTCGGGAGATTAGTTAGAGCGCACCCCAATCCGATAGGAAGGCGCGGGATGCCATTCTGATACACCAAAAATCTAGGCTGTTCCGCGATAGGAGTAGCCTCTCATCTGGTACTCCGAGCGGAGGCGTGATTCCGGACCCCGACAGAAAAAAGTCCGCTGAGACAACTTGTACTTTGGAGACTTAAAGGCAACCTCGCTCTTGAATGCGAAGACAACATTGGGTCTATCAACCTTGGTCCAGTATCAAAAGAAATTAATCAAGGACGTTTTTTTCTTATCATGAGCGGAGAGTGGCTTGTAAGGATTCAAGACCGGTCGGACGCCGGCGACAAACATACAACATGCCTACCGTATCCTCTATTCACGTCCTTTCTTGTTTCAGTACTTTTCTAACATTTGGTTTAGTGCTCACCTTGTTGGAATGCGACAGGACCCTAAGGATATGTGGGTGTTCGCAGGCAAGTCCAATCCCGAGGAGCCATCCATCCATATTGGTGGCCCTTCATGGGGCATGCACAAACGCTAACAAGCCTACCAATAGGTTATTCCGTTGAGCAGCACGTTCAAGACCGAAAGGATGCTGTCCTAACTGGCAGCGTCTTGGTTGGCCGAGCACCGAGCAAGGAGGTTATTGAAGCTAGAATCAAGAGGGATGCATTTTGCACACAGGGTGTTTGGGATCCTGAGACCTTGGTTGTAACTCCCTTTGTCAGCACCATGAGGCAGCCTTTGCTGCCACCACAAGCTACGCAGAAGTAGACGAGTCTTTCAATAGGCCATGCAATATATAAGAATGGCAATTAAACCAATGCTGATATTCAATATTTGCAAATTGGCGTCCTATACTCCATGAAAACTAGCGAGAACCCCTCCTCACACTATCCTCTATCCTCCACAACATGCATTACCTCCAACTCTTGCTCATTCACCATATAATTCACCCCAGTCCAACACATGTTCGAATCCGGCCTCAGATGAAGCCCCTCTATACTTAGATAGGAGGCAAGTGGCAGCAGCGTAAACTTCGACGTTTGAGTTTATTACTGATGGACCTTGTCCTCCAAATTGTGCTGATAAGCCTGGGGCTGGCTGACCTGCAGCGGGGTATCTTATCTATATTCGCATCAATTGCGATATGATAATTGAATTGCCTTCCCCGGGAACCTCGAACTGATAGGACTTTCTGACCCGAACCTGGCGGCATTACAGACACGGCGGCAGCGAGCTGAGCTGTATCAGCGTAGGGCGCTAAAGCAGTTGTGCCTTGGATTCTCGGTGTGGGGCTCTACTAACATTGTGGCGCTTGATCCACACAGCCCTGGTAACAGCGCGATTGGCTAGCGCATGGGGGCATTCATTGCCAAAGCCGGCCCAACGCGTTGGAATGCCCGAGGAGTCCGAGGGCTGTAACTCACCTTCTCAGGCTGCCTGGCATTCGGGCCGGGCCGGGGCTTCTGTCCTGTTTCCGCGATGGAAGTTTGGTTGAGCTGTCGCATTCTCATGCACACCCACTACTCCACAGGGTAGAGCACTCTTATCAATGCACAGAGAGAGCATATGATAGAGCAGGTCATGTTCCGTACAAAGATATGGCCTGTACTGAACGAGGAATAATTAGGTTTATGTAGACTCGATATATATCAACTCCGCAAGGCCAATCGGGCTTGTATTTCTTCTTCAGTCTCCGCTGGCTACGTTGGCATTTTGCTTCGCCAACTACCTGCACCTTGAGCTACCATTCAACATCGGGTCACAACCCCTCTCAGAAAATGGCGTCCTCCAAGGGCACGTTAGGGATGTTCGAAGTCCCCATGGCGATGTCAACACCCCTCTTATCGTCTTTCCTTACCGTCACTGCCATATTGGTGTTCTCTACGATCGTCCGTTTCATGCAGCCAAGTCGTGCACGAATTCCAATTGCACTTCAAGATGAAATGCCTAGTCACAAGAAGAGAGTTGATCAATACCGCTTCGACTCGCGCAATGTCTTGACCCAGGCATATTCCAAGGTGCTACTCCACGTGTGTGGGCAGAGCCTAGTCTGACCATTCGCTAGTTCAAAAACCAAATATTTGGTATCAACACCAGTGAAGGTGCGGCCCTCATCCACTTCTTCGCAATGCAACTGCTCACATAGCCGCCCAGGAATCCTCATGGTCCTTCCCACCCACTTCATGGACGAGTTGAAAAGTCATCCTGCTTTGAGCTTCGCCGCCACTTTCGATACAGTATGCTTTGCTCTCAGCTTACCTCTCCTTGTCGCAGTTCGCATACTCAAAGTTTCGCAGCTCACACTTCCGCAATATACGAGAATTAAAGCTGCAACCCCCGAGATTCTCAAGGTCTTCCTAGGAAAGTTTAATCCGTTATTAGGTTCGGATTCCTTCGGTTGATTTGAGAAATAACAGATCCTCTAACAAGTGCCTAGGGGCGTTCATGCCAGCAATGCAGACCATGTTTCAGAGTGAATTAAAAGCAGCAATTCCAACCGGTAAAGGTGGGCTAGATTCCGGGTTGTTGATTTTGGAGGAAAAAACAGCTAATTATGTGCAGAATGGAAACCAGTCAAGATTTACCACGTACTCTTTCGCTTGGTCTGTAAGAGCGCCGCTCGATCTTTACTGGGCGAGGAGGCAGCAGAAAACGACCGTTGGCTTCAAGTGGAGACAGACTCCATCAACATAGCCATTGAGTATATACAAGCTCTCAAGAAATGGCCTAAATTCATGCGGCCTCTTGTTTATCACCGTGTGGAAGGGTATGCCAAGCTCAGAGAGCAGTGGAACGAAGGCATGGCGATAGTCGCCGACTATATGGCAAAGAAGCGAGCCAACAACTGGGAGCCACTTCAGGACCCGCCATCCCTCTTCGACCTGGTCTCCTCTAAATACAAGGACTTGAGTGTTGAGGATCATCTCTCGATGCAAATCACGTTTTTTGTAGCTGGTGTCCACACATCGGCAGCTACTACAACACAGGCCATGTTTGATGCTGCTGTAAACAGCGACTTAGTCAATGAAGTGCGAAAGGAGATTCAGGAGGTGGACAAGTTATGTGGAGGGTCTTTCACTCGTCAACACCTCGCGCAACTCCCCAAGCTGGACAGTTTCATCAAGGAGGTTCTTCGATTCAGTTCGCCTGATCTCGGTAAGCTTAACCAGCCAAGAGGGGAATGAAAGCGACCTAATAAGAAACGCAGCAACATTCGTGCGCAAGGCCTCCAGCGACATTGTCTTGTCGAATGGTTTCCGCATACCCAACGGCACCAGACTGGAGGTGGCCACCGGGGCCATTGCTATGGATGAGGAGAAACATGCTAACGCCAAAGTATTCGACGGACTTCGTTTCTGGCGCAAGCGACAGGCAGAGGATCAGGCCACTAAGCATCAGCTTACAAGTGTCAGCTACACAGATCTTGAGTGGGGTTACGGAAGACATGCCTGCCCTGGGCGCTACATGGCGGAAGTCACTATCAAGCTAATCTTGATCGAAATACTTCTTCACTATGAGGTAAAGAACCCTCAGGGGGTAGGTCGCTATGAAAACATTGAATTCGATGGCCAGGTAAGTGTCCATAGTCGCCGCTGCTCTTAACTGGGTGACTGACCTATATAGACAATGCCGAACACCGAGGCCGAGGTTCTTATTAGAGAACTTCAGGGCTAAGAATGGGAATTGGAGAAAACTACTTGATCTTGGGCGTGGTTATATTTCTTTTCTATGTTTGTAGTGTACAGCCAAGTGTGCAGCCATATAGGTGCCATGGAAGTAGTCAACTCTAAAACTGGAATACTGAGGGAGATTGGGATCTGTTGGGCATATATTCAGTACTTCTAACTATTCCTCAAAGTGAATTCATGTCCTCTCATCGGGTTGATAGCAGCTTTCAGTGAAGTGCAGCGATATCAATGACAACACCATTACATCATCACTCTGTAGTGGCCGGTTGAGGCGACTTAATTGCGAGCCAAAGATTTGGTCAGGAGGTATTTCAATATTTCTTCTTTTCTAGATCGGATGACTGCCGCGGCTTCATTCTGACCATCTTATTTCTGGTAGATCATTGCCGTCCCCCCATGGTGCCAGCTTTCGCCGCGCTGCTACTATGCGTTGAATTAGGCTATCAACATCTCTACGTCGGAATAGCTTTTACGCGCCCCGAAGCTTCACCGTTGCTCGCATCACTCTCAATGGCCTCGGACTTGAATTTTGTACATAAAAATGGCAGTCCAGGGCATTCGGTAACGGCCTTGTCGGACCCGACCTACCCTACATTCGGTGACCTCCGGTGTGCCTCCTATTACACAATACCGTTTCTTCACTTACTCGAACCGCTGCGACGGACTTGCCTTTAGCATGCTGATGAGTCCTGGCACAATAAAGCGCAGCGGATGAACTGGGGTGTAGTGTTTTGTCTGCTCGGACTCCGCACCGCTAGGCATTGTCGGGTTTGTCCGAAGCCACTTCGGGCAAAAGAGCGGACTGGACATAGACAGGCCGACAGTTTCACACAAGGATTGGTATTTAACGTGACACCTTATTGCAAGTGTTTCGGCTGCTAATCAACTCAAAATAACCTTTCCTGTTTAACAAATAAAACACATTTATCCACTGCAACCATGGTCAGAGTCTACGGCGCAGGAACCATCCCTGTCAATGGGCCCAACGATCCATTTGTCCTTACACGCAGCCAACTCTGGCAAGCACTGCAAAGAAAGATTCGTCGCCCTGACGAGTTTGTCCCCGTTCTCAGCGGCTGCATAGTTCACAGCGACGAGAACAATGTGGTCAAGCGTGAGGTTGAGCTCGATTTCGGAAAATGGGGCAAGAGACACATGCATGAGACCGTCACGTCCCACGGGGACCTCTGGGTATAGTTTCCCAAATCCAGCCGGCTATCTCCAGAGTAGTGGAAAATAACACTTCTTCCGTTCACAGATTCGCTTCCAGCAATCCGAAGGCTCCGTGAGCACTAATCTAGTCTCGTTCCATCCGAGTGTGTCTGACACCAACCTCATGCTGACTTATATCTTCGAATGGGATTTCCCATCAGTTCAAGAAGGCACGGAGCAGCATAAACAACTACTGGTTGAGATGAGTGAGGTAAATCCACCGCTACCGCATTTCTAGATGAGGCTAGGTTAAGGATACTAACCTCGAGCCAGATGGCCATCATGGGGGTTGTCAAGTCGTGCGAAAGGGCTCGGGAGCTGGTTACAGAGGGGCTGGTTAATTAGGACCCAACCCATGGGCTAGTATTAGTATTTCTGGTTGTGTGTTTGTACAGGCAGACAATATTGATTCGGTATAATATCTGTGCCACTTCGGTACCATGTAGTGCTCAATGTGAGAAGCTATGCCACTAATTTCTTATCAAGTAAGAGACGAGTTAGGCTGTGGAATGCGATACTTCCAACTGAGGAACGCCTCACATTCTCATGGACTTCTCATATCAAGAATTCATCTTTGCTTCCTATTCATTGCACGTCGTATCTCCCCGGGCCTCAATCACATGATGAAAATGAACCTGCCTAGCTCAAGAATAATGCTCAAAGGGTGCTATGGGTCAAAAATACGCACAAACAGCTTGAGGTTATTTCACAGGCAAAACTGTCCACTATTGGCAATTCTTCTTAATCCCAGAAGCTACACCATGGTCATTGCTTGTTGTGCGCAACTACTACCTCGGGCGTAAACTCCGAACGGCTCAGCCGTCATCGGCCTCCTACAAATTAGTCCGTAGTCAGCCTGAGCCACGAATCACATACCACGCCACGCCTGCGGCTCGAGAACAAGCCCGATGTCTTGGTAAAGTGCCACCAAAATTCCAAATTGATTTCGCCATCAGTGGATAAGCTGAAATAGCATTGCGACCCAAATTACATGAAGTCATTTTATTTCGGCCCCGGCTCCATCCCTTTCGAGGATCCCTAGCACCTTCATCCACAACATCGTATAGGTCAGACATATCATTCTGCGTATCTGACATGCCAAATTTTCACGACCTGCCCGAGGGTTGGAGGCCAAGCAACGCCAGTCGCAACAATGGCCCTGACAACCTAGTATTCGAACGATACAAATTGCGTGAGCTGGCAGAGGGCTGGCCGATGTACAGGTTTGACATTCATTTCCAATCTGTCACTATACCGTTCCCACTTTGCGGCCACTAACACCATCCCTCTGCTAGGGATTCCTGCGAGTGGGAGAACATGTTGTGCATATTTTCTCCCGATGCATACATCTACACGACCTGGACCGGCCGCTGCCACCACCTGGACTTCATTGCCGCGTCAAAAGCCGGGATGGATAAGGGTGCTTTTATTATGCATCGCTGTCATGGCTCATCTACCGACGTGAATCTCGAGGCCACACGAGCCGTCACTAAGATGAAAGCAACCATTACACAGAGATTTACTATCCAAGAATGTGAGGTAGATGCCGAAAGCGACTGTCGCTTTTGCTTCTTCTGGGAAAAGAATGACCTGGGTGAATGGAAAGCACATTACGTGAGGTGAGTTGCGTCTACTCTGGTCCACAATCTACTGGCTTGCCCGCGACACGGTCCCTTGGTTGTCTAACGATAATGCTCAAGACATTGGTACGAAAAGGACAAGCTTATCCCTGTAAACCCGGCCAAAGTGCCAAGCCTGGACGCCAAAAAGCTAGCAGGATTTCCTCCTGGTTACCGGTATCTCGCCTATTGTCAGGAGGCCACTATGGGTGTCAAAGTGCTGCTCGACATGCCTGGACATGTACGTGATGCAGAAATTGTAAACGGAATCAAGCATGATGAGTTGTATCTACAATGCAAGGCATGGGTTGAGAATAGACCTATTCAAATTTAGGGGGTGGTGCGCGGCAGCGCTGAAGATGCAGCAAGACAAGAATAAATGATTGCCATATTTATCTTGATTACCATACAACGACGGAGTTTACTAGAGGATCATTGTTCAATATTTGATTCTCTTAGCTCCTCATATTCCCAACCTGCATGATCCCCATGTAGATTCTCGGTTCCGTGACACAATATCTCATCAAATCACTTTTACACTCACAGGGGTTTCTTGTCCCCTTCGTCGTGGCCAATGATAAACTCCGTAATAATTAAATGTTACTTACCAACACTACGAAATTTTGGGGCTCTCCGGTGTCGAAAAGGAACGCCGCACAAATCTTGGTGCTCGCGACGTGATTCAAAAGCCTCCCCCGATTCCCGACACTAACTCAAGATGACCGGGGCAGTGAAAGAACAACCCGATCCAAATCCGAGCACACGAAAATTCCTTTAATCGCCCGACCTCCCTTTGCCGGCTGACCACCGTAGTCCGTTGCTACAGCGGTGTCTGAGGCCTGGAGTCCGCTCCGCTCGGGGGCTCCTTGGGGAATTCCGACCGAGCAGTGCTGGGTCAGCTGTCCTCCGCAAGCCACACCCTTTGAGATGTAGAACTTTTGGCCTAGGGCATGTTGATGACACAATGAAATTGGCAACGTGCAAAGCCGTTGGAGGTAGAGCTTCCTGGGGGTGAACGAACCCGATCAGCTAGATTGCGGGGTTGACAGGAAACCAAGCTTTTGCCATTGTCCGGAAGGGCGCGACATATTTGCGGAGTGATGGGGTAATGGGGAGTCTCTAAGTCTCTAAAATTGTATATAGGCTGCTATGTAGGTCTTATTCGTGACAATGTTCTCATCGTTATCTTATATCAAAGTTCAGAGCTGAATCATTGTGTTCTGTATCTCAGTCAAATATCATGGCGGCAGTTGATCTCGTCATTATTGGCACGGGTAGGTCTAATTCACTCAGATATACCACGTGTCCGCCTAGCTAATATACAGAATAAAGGAATTTTTGGTCTCGCCACGGCCCGCACCTACTGTGAAGCCCATCCCAATGCCGATGTGGTGATCCTGGAGGCCGCAGACTCTGTTGGCGGCACATGGGCGAAGCATCGCCTTTATCCAGGGCTCAAGACCAACAACATCCTCGGCACCTATGAGTTTCCTGACTTCCCCATGACTTCGCACGAGTTTGGGGTTGCGCCTTGGCAACACATCCCGGGCACCAACCTGCATCAATACATGGCTAAATTCGTTGAACAATATGATCTTGGCCGCCGCATTCAGTTCAACACGATGGTTGAAGTCGTTGAACAAGGCGATAATGACCAATGGATCCTGACCCTCCAGGTCAAGGGAGACAAAGCAACTTCCAAGCTCGCGGCGAGGAAACTCGTCGTTGCGACAGGGATGACTGGTAACCCCAATCTCCCCAGCTTGTCTGGCCAGGCCAGCTTTGGGAAGCCCATCTTCCACGCCAAGGACTTCCTCCAAAATGAGGAGCTTCTCAAGACTGCTCAGCGCGTTGTTGTCTATGGCGGTGCCAAGTCCGCCTGGGACGGTGTTTACGCCTATGCCTCGAGCGGTGTTTCGGTGGACTGGGTCATACGCGATTCAGGCAAGGGACCTTGCTGGATGGCTTCGCCGTTCGCAACTCCTCTGAGAATCTGGATTGAGAAGCTGGTCTTTATGCGCATTCTTACCTGGCTTACGCCATGTATTTGGGGAGCCCATGATGGCTATGAGGCCATCAAGAGCTTCCTTCACACCTCTGCGCTTGGTCGTTGGATTGTTTCGTCCTTCTTCAATGGCATTTCAAACGACACTCTGGCCATCAACAACTTCGATGCACACCCAGAAACCGCCAAGTTGAAGCCTTGGTCTGACGGGTTCTGGGGTGGTACTAGCTTGAGCATGTTAAACTACCCTACCGACTTCTTCGAGTACGTGCGAAACGGCAGAGTAAAGATTTACCATGCCGAGATTACCCATCTGACTCCTAGTACAGTGCATCTGTCCTCTGGCGAAGCCCTTCCCGTGGATGCAGTTCACTGCTCTACTGGCTGGAAGCACCAGCCGCCAATCAATGTCTCGCCGCCATCCTTGGCAAAAGAGCTCGGACTGCCCCACGTTTCCGTCGAACCTTCGCCTCTGGCATCCAAGGCAGACCAGGAGGTCTTCTCTCGGTTTCCCGTGCTCCAGGACCAGCCTGACATCTACCCCAAGTCCAAGACCAAGCATCTCTCCCAATCAGGCGACGAAAGTTCCGTCACGCCGTACCGGCTGTTCCGTTTCATGGTTCCCCCCAAGTACATCCACAAGCGCAACTTTGCCGTCGCCGGTGCCATGCTATCACTCGGCCAGCCCATCTCCGCGCAGGCGCAGGGTTTGTGGATCACCTCATACCTGGACGGTACGCTCAAGGTGCCGGACTCTGTTGAAGAGGTTGAATACAGCACGGAGCTATTTGTACGATACAGCAAGTGGCGGACGCCGGCTGGCTGTGGTAGCAAGCACGGCGACATGATTTTCGAGACCATGCCGTACTGGGACCAGCTTTTGCAAGATCTCGGGCTTCCATACAAGCGAAAGTCGAGTTGGCTCCAGGAGGTCTTCATGCCCTACAGCGTGTCCGACTACAGAGGGCTGGTTGGTGAGTGGATTGCGCTCAAGAAGGCCGGAACGCTGGCTGGCGGATGCGGAACTGCTTTTGCTGGGAACAAGGCTAGTCATGTTCCCACATATGCCCTAACCAACGGAGACTCGGGTGCAAAGACAGCGTCGTAAGGAATGAATAAACGATTACTTGTGGCATTGCAGGAATGGAAGCTCTGTTGGGGAGCCTGAGCAACATGGAAATCACAGGTAAATTAGAGTCGTGACCTCTGGCTGGTGTGAAAAGCGACAGCACAACGAAATAAAATCTGTATGCCACTTGAACACTGAGTTCACAAGCATCATCCGTGGGAAAAAATGTGGACGGAGGCTTGTTATTCTTTTTCTAAAACTACCAGCCAGTTTGGCCGTTTATCGTAATAAGCCCCGCAAATAATTGGCTGCACAGCCACTGTGGCTTACCCAGTAATCTAGCCACTCATGACTAAGCATGAAGATTGAATGTTGCTACTTCTGACGAAACGGCAACAAAACCTGAGTCCAGGGTAACCAGCACCCCATGCGCACCGAAGTGGGAGACAAAGCCAAGCACCATTATCTGTGATGGGATAAATGGTATTCATTAACGATGAGAATTGAAATAAATCTATTCAAGGTTGAAGTTGTGAGGTGGCGATGCACAGATTGCTAACTGAAGTTCATATCTAATGCACATCATAGATCTGAATCTGAAATATCCCGTTGTGATGAACAGGGTAATGTGGCCTTGGTGTTGTGGATCCCAATCTCCCATGCAAAGGGAGCTTTATTTTGTATGAGGCAGATTCCCTCGCATTTGGATCTGTCCGAATGTGTAATCATGGCAAGCACTCCTTGAGGCATACATCCGAGCCGATTTATGAGCGCCTTTCATGTGTGTAAACAAGCTGATGCCCTAACACGGCTTATGGAAATACTGGGGATGGAGATGGCTTCCTAGCACGAGCCTTGGAGCCGTCCTTGACTTGACACGACATCACTCGAAGGTACCCCAGCAAACTGGGGATAAAAGTGCCGTCGAAAAGATCCCCATGGGGTAAAACACAACCCCAGGAAAAGTAGTACACCGGGGCCCCGCTTGCCGTCGCAGTTTGCCTCGGACAATCGAGATCGGGCCCCGAGGAAACCGGGCCCGCCCCTGGTCACTCACATTCATCCATCGCCTTCCATGTCTACTATGAGAACGGGAAAAGTATCGGTATATAGCGGTCAAATTCAAAAATGGCGTTTCGCTGTGATGTATTGCTAATGGAGAATGTCCGCTTGGCTCCATCCGACTCCAGCCAACTCAACACCCATTCGTGACGTCCACGCACACAGCCAAGATGGCATTGACACAGCTGGTGCGCCAACTTTTGCCAACGCCTTATGCGTTTGTTTGGCCCTCTATTGCTGCCTTGATTTCTCTAGTCCTCTACAGGAGATATGGCGCAAAGCTCAGCGAGTTCCCGGGACCTTTCTGGGCTTCGGTCACAGACGTGTGGCGCCTGCTGATGGTCTTGAGAGGAATGCCACAGGAAGAACAGCGCGAACTGCACCATCGCTACGGCGATGTAGTGAGACTGGGGCCTGGCACGCTCTCTTTCGCCAACCCAGAGGCTGTGGGAGACATATACTCCGGGAAGCATCGGATGCACAAGGTAAGACAGTTAACTTGGTCTTCGGGGCCCTATATTTTCCGACATCCTGGCTCCTTGTATTGCCATGGTGCTTCATTCTTGCGCTAACGTCCATTCCTAAAACCTAGTCAGAGTTTTACTCCGTCCAGCGAGGAATTCGAGCCGGCCGCTCCATCGCGACAATCTTCAGCACCACGGACGAGGACGCCCATGCGAAATTGCGCCGGGGTGCCTCCAATGCCTATGCCCTCACCACACTGCTCCAGTTCGAGCCTTTTGTAGACTCAACCTCGCGCGTGTTCCTCGCCCAGATACGCAGCAGATGGGCGGATAAATCAGGGTCGGACGGAATCTGCGACCTCTCGACATGGCTGCAGTACTACGCTTTTGATGTGATTGGAGAGCTCACTTTTAGCAAACGTATGGGCTTTCTGGAGAAAGGGGGCGATGTGGGAGGTATCATTAACGCTATAGACAAAGGACTGGACTACGCTGGCCCAGTAAGTCCACGGACCCTCGTGCAGGACCTACAGCTATTGACAAAAGATCAACTCATCCAGGTTGGCCAAATCCCGTGGATTGACTACCTCCTGCGGCGGAACCCACTGAAGCTTTTTGCCGGACGAAACGGCTGGCTCAGCACGACATTGACACACGTTGCCTTTGGCGCTGAGCAGATTCGACAACGTAAAGAAACCCTGGGTGCAAAGATCCGGGAACCGATCAAAGGTGGCCAACCGCGGGACTTTCTTTCCCGTTTCCTCGAGTCCCACTATGTGAATAACAGCATCTCCGAGGACCAGGTCATGTCGCTGACGCAGGCAAACATCAACGCTGGGTCAGATACAACGGCAATCTCACTGCGCACCATCTTTTACCACCTGCTGAAAGTCCCGGGTTGCTACGACAAGCTTATGCAAGAGATTGAGGATGCGGAAGCAAGAGGCCACTTTGCCGATCTCAAGACACGCCTGGTCTCGTGGAGCGAGGCACAAAAGCTGCCCTACCTGGACGCCCTCATCAAAGAGTCTCTGAGGATCTTCCCGGCGGTGGGTCTCTCCATGGAGCGCATTGTGCCCCCCCAAGGAAGTGTCATAGCCGGCAAATTTGTACCGGGCGGAACCATTGTCGGCTGCAGTCCATGGGTCATCAACTACCGCAAAGATGTCTTCGGTCCGGACCCCGAACGCTTCCGACCTGAGCGTTGGATCGAGGCGGACGAGGCTCAACTTGCCAGAATGAAGAAATACTTTTTGACTTTTGGAATGGGCAGCCACACGTGTATTGGCAAGAATATTAGCTACTTGGAGATGTACAAGGTGGTCGCCGCAGTGCTGCGGAACTTCAAAGTAAGTCGCGCTTCCTTCCTTCCTCTAGCCTGCGATCAGGCCAAAGCTACTCTATTTTCTTCTTATGGAGTGACGATTCTAACGCTGCGGCTCAACAGATTGAGTTGGCCGATCCTGCTTCACAGTGGAAGATTCACGGTTCTTGGTTTGTTAAACAGTGTGATTTCAAGGTCAAGTTCACGAGTAGGATGCTATCAAAGAGTGGAAAATAAAAACCCGTGAGATGAAAACATGTTTCTAGTAGCCTTTGCTTTGTGTCTGTATCATGGTGACACTAGTGAGAAGGGATGGAGGATTGGCGTGGCATTACTAGCTGAAATATTAGCAAGAGCGTTGTGTATTGTTTGTCCCTACAGCCAATCCGATTCACTAGTCTACGCCTCCTTGGTGGCTGACCGGCTTCGTAACTTCGTTCATCTTCCCCCGGGAAAAGCCCTGATTTCCCCGGCCGGTCTCTTTGGCCATCTTCAGAACGCTCCGCGCGTATTGGACATTGGCCTTTCTATCCATTCGTGTTCTGCTTGGGCAGGGCGCCCGCGGTATAAGTGCCTAGAGTCACGGAAGAGGAGCGGATGTTGTGAAACATCTCTGGTAGTGAATACAGAACATTCAAGCATACGGTTACGATGTCTCAAGATCGATATGCAGTCGGACGTGAAACTTAAAAGACATCATGGTATTATGCTTGTGTAACTAATATGCGAATTGCCTGTTGCGTTATTTATCATATTTCGCATTTTGTCACCAAATCATGAAAACCGAACGATTGACAGATGTTTACCCATTCTGTGCAGTATTATCTTTGATTTTTACGTCCTCGCTCAATAAAGACCAGAAAAAGCTGTCCGCGCATCTCGTGAGACTATGTATCGCAGTCCCACGAGCAAAAGCTAACTCTTCTCACGCCATAGTGCTATCTGTGTTTGTTCTCATGCGAACCCGCATTTTCAAGTTCTTGGGCTTTACAAACCAGTAGTCACAGGAATCCATTTTCTCCACATTGTTCTGCAGCTCGAAGTCGAACAGCATGACGAGCTGTGGAATGAGCTTTACCATTTCCAAGGTAGAGATGTGCCTACCAAGGCATGTCCTCGTACCCATGCCAAACTGCAGTCATTAGAATTCGTTCCTCACTATACATGACAAGTGGTACTTACTGGAATGTAATAGCTTTCCATCAACCTTGCCTTTTCGATGCTGTACGGGGCATCATCAAGCCACCGCTCCGGTCTGAATTCATGGACGTTGTCGAACACCTCTTCATTGTAGTGTGCCGTCCAAACATTCAGTCCAACTACCGAGCCCTCGGAGAAGAATATGCCATGGATTTCGGCGCCGCCCTTGGGTACGGTTCGCCACATAGGAAGCCCCGTTGCCGGATGCATCCTCAGGCTTTCTTTGATGACAGCTTGCAGGTAAGGCAACTTCTGATATTGTTCAAAAGAAAGCACTGATGTTCCATTCGCGATTTGGCAGCTCTCAATCTCGGCTCGCAATATTCCCAAGCAACGCGGCGACCTGGCCAGGTGGAATAGAACCGACGAAAGACTAATACCGGTCGTATCGCTGCCCGCAGCCACATTGCCGAAGCCCATCATGAAAACGTGAAAGGGGCTCACATTCTCGGGGTCCAACTCATGAGCGGCGCTGATCTTGTTGAGAAAATCTTCCGGCTTGGTGTCATCGCGTGGCGCATTGTACAACGCCGCACGTTTCTCTGCGCGCTCCTTGAACCTTTTCTGCATACGGGAGCGCACCAGATCCATCAGAAAGGCACGAGCTGACCCTCCAGAACCAGGGATGTACTGAGAAAGACGGAACAGAAGAGGATGTAGTTCAGAATAGAGTCCCACCATGGAACCGTACGCCAGCGTCTGGTCGAGCGCGGAAAGAATGCCGTGTTTGTCCTCTCCGGCGTCAAGGACGCCGAAACGCTCTGAATAAGTAATGTTGCCAATGACGTCAAAGGCATAGCATTGCATCCAATGGCCCATGTCTAACGCAGCACCCCATGAGCCAGGTTTGACACCGCTGGCAGCCTCGGTGAGTCTCTCTTTCAAGATCCGCGCACACTCGTCGACGTAAGGTTCATAACTCTTCAGTGTTGATAAGCTGTACATGCTCTGGAACTTTCTGCGAGTCTCTGAATGGCGCTTGGCATCCTTGTCGGCGAACATGTTGAATATGTTGGGGTCTGGGTGCACCCAGGCATCATACCATCCAGATTTGGTGAATTGGGTTTTGATACCATACACACTTTTGTCTGGTGTTGCAATTGAGTACATATTTGGAGCGAGGCGGACAACCGGGCCGTACTTCTTGTCCAGCGCAATGTTCTCCAAGTGAAAGTTTCCGCAGTAAATCCGGTTTAGGTACCATAGTCTCGTAAATCGCGTCCAGAATGGTCCGGGCACAGAGCGAAGGTTGGATATGCATGTCCTCCAGATGATTCGTATACGCAAAAAAAGCACTACACCGAGCGCAAGCCAGGGAAGGAGTCGAGGATCCATTTGTTTGATTGGTATAGGGGCCGTGGAATAGATTAAGAAACTAGATTTTCTATTACACAGCGATCCAATACCAAGAATTGTCGAGATCAATCTTTTGAGTTTCTATTCGTACAGGAATAGTCCAACAAGATCACCCGTGAAAGAGGTTGCTTTTAAAATCATCGGCAATTGCCAATTTGAAACACCCAGCGGGTGCTTTTATTGTCATGTTCCCGCATCAACCCGTCGCCACACAAAATCACTTACGCAGTCCTAGGCAAGGGTAATCGGGTACGTGGGGCAGCCTCAACAAGTTGTCTGGGGCCCCGGAATCCTACCCCGTGGGGAATGCGGGGTTGCGGACCAAGCAAGTAGACTCCGATCTCAGACGCAGAGACGTAGAGGGGGAACCTTTGCCTGACTATGGCCTTCGGCTTCAAGAGCCCGAGGGTCACCGCCAAGGTCTAGCGTGTAACCGTGCCTCAAGAGTGGGAGGCTTGGCCGATCTCTTTCCTTGTCATCCTTCGTGACGATCTCGCGGCAATCCTTCCGATTTGTTGAAGCAGAAACGTGTACGCAGCGGGTTGAGACATGGGTGTGGATAATAGTCATACCAGTACCTGCCTACAGTTTAACGGCGACGGGCAAATAGTTCGCCCTCATGCGTCAACATTGTACATTCATACTGCAAGGGAATTACTTTCTTGTCTCTATCCACTAATCAGACAGGCGGCTAGAGAAATCCTGCTAGCTAGATGCGTTTACAGTGCATGGTCACTTGTGCAGCTCAATCAGTCCAGGTCGGGCACTGGGAGATGATCAACAAGCTTCAGTTGCAGCCCAAGACTTTGTAGTGCCTTGACCGCGTTCGCATCCCGCAGATTCATAGACTCCTCATCCGTCATCAGCACAAAGTCGTACCTCAGCAGCCAAATACCTTCCTCAACACCATACTCTTCCGCTGTAGCCTTGTCGACCCGATCCAGATCGATCACAAGGGTTTTCTTGACACCGAACACCGCGTCGGAAAACTCATAGGGGTCTCCTCGGAGATACAGGGCGCTATGGTTATCACTGTCAGCTATTGATCCGTCTGCATAATCCGTGGTGCGTACGTAATCAGCTCATCTAGACCTTCCTTTTTGAACTTGAAGTGCAGATGGGCTGGCCTCCATGCGTGACGTCTCAGCCGCGCTAAGAGCTTCCCCACAGGCCCGTCGTCGGGAATCTGGTAGCTGACGGGCTTTATGCTCTTGAACCAAATGACTCCCTCCTGGTTGCTCTCCAAGATGCATCTCTCGTGGGCCGCGTCGCCGGCTCCCTCGCGCTGAACATCATAGAGCCCATGACTGTCCGTGCCCCAAATATCAACTTTGACCCCCGTTAGGGGTCTCCCAGAAGTATCTTTCAGGGTGCAGATGCATAGGAGCGGCTCACCGTCGGGGTCACCAGACATCTGACAGCCGAGCTCAAGCTCTGGGGCTTCAGCATGGAAAGGGCCAAGCAAAGAACCCTCCGTCGACCCCGGTTGCTTGGGATGGTTGATGCTGTCTACAAGAAGCGAGAGGCCGAGAACATCCGACAGGAGAATGAATTCCTTCACAGTGGAGGCCATCAGTGACAATCGCATTAGCAACCAGGCGGGGCTTCTACTTACGTGGCGCACATCGCTGCTGATCTGCCCGCACCCGACCAAGAAGTTCAGTCCTGCTGCCCACTCTTCAGTAGACAATCTAGTCTCACGTGCAAATTCATGCATATGTGAGACCAGCCTCTCCATCAGGTATCTCAGGCGTGCATCATCGCATTGCGCGTTGATGTGGTTGGTATTGAGCGTGATGTTATCACTCGTGAGGTCCATCAACTTCGGTGTCGTTGGCATCTTCACTACTCCGGCCACCTTTGCGGGATCAAATTATCGAGATAGCGATGTGACAGAAATGTATTACACATGAGTTTATTGGAAACACAGCCCGGTACACAGTCGTACAATCATTCGTTGTGCAATATATCAAGGGCTTCCAATAGGGTGCTCCGCTGTAAGTGCAGCACTGAAGACGATGCAACAGGCCGGAACATCTGCTGGGTTCTGCGCGACAGAGCGGACTGCGAGTCCGAGCCCATCGGATCCATTAGCTGTTGCCCGACGCCTTGATGCCTCGATCCAACGCGATTTCGTCATGGTTGATGAGTCAAATCGATTAGTGACAGGATCTAACACAACGTATATGCCTTCCTTAATTGGGTGCTACATCAATCATTTGTGTAAATTTAGAATGGAGTGCAATGAGAGAGTCGAATTCACCTCGGATATTGGTCCGCAGAATTTGGTCATCAAGGGATGCTAGGTATCTGAGTGCCTCTAAACGAGTCATTAGGGCTACGGAGATTTAGCCGAGACGTCCGTGTATCCAGACAGCATGGGATAGCATAATCAATGTCCCCTGACGATACTGCGGCAGAATCTCAGCGCCACGGACCGTAGGCTTCATAGAGGACATGCTCATTGCCAAACTCGTCAGGATTTATGCTCCTCGGTTCGGCTTGTGGTGCTCCTGCTGTACAACAGGACTCGTGAGTTTCGAATCCGATTATATAGCACTCCGGAGATCATGTATACGTTGCACGTTGGCTGCATGCCAACAATAGATTTAAATCTCGGTCAATTCCGTCACCAACCATGTCGATCGCTCGGGCTTCATCATGCATAATCGGCTCACCATCCGCTTAAGTCAGCTCATTCATGGCACCATAGAGACTTGCTGATAAGAGCTGGTTACATGGAGGTCATCGACCAAGTAGCAGTGATATTCTTTATCTTCCTCCATTCCCCCAACCAACTTATCAACTGTGTAGCCGCTATTATACTTCAAGCACGGCAATCGCCATCAACATAATTGGTCTACGAACCCGTCGTGTATCTCAAAATCCCTGTCCAGAAAATCATGCTGCGAAGCGTCGATACGCATTCTATCGCTATCAAAACCAAAGTCGCCAAGAACATCCATGTCATCTACACTCCCTAACATTCCACCCATCGGGGAATCAAAAACCGGCATATTGGAGTCATGGAAGGGGTTATCTGCGTCCTGCAGCATCGCGTCCATCCAG
Source organism: Calonectria pseudoreteaudii (assembly GCA_001879505.1). Lineage (NCBI taxonomy): Eukaryota > Fungi > Ascomycota > Sordariomycetes > Hypocreales > Nectriaceae > Calonectria > Calonectria pseudoreteaudii. The sequence goes on along the minus strand of KV875244.1, from coordinate 407,896 downwards.
GCGGGCGCCATCGATTGCTGTGCCGGCTGTCTGGTGTCTAGGTCTGCCTGGGGGGCTAACTGGCGTTGGACTCCTAGGTTTGGATCTGCGTCCTGGCCCATGGCCTTTTCCGATGGCAATGACAGAGAAGATCGGCCCCGTGATGATGCATCGCCACGAGTACGGGACGATGCCTTGCGGCGCCGGAACTCTCGCCCCCTGGCGGCCTGCGCCGTAGCCGAGAGGCTCAACATGGACCGCCACTGATGTCCGACCCGGCTATGTGGGCTGTTCCAGCGGGAGACCATGATCTGCTCTGTTATTGACCAAGCCCTTTCACGTCCCTTACGCAAAGGCCGAGCCGCAAGCTCAGTCAGCACAAATGCGAGTTCGTGCCAGTCAGTAAAAGTCCTAAACACCCAGACCCATCGCACGCTCCGACGATCCACGAGCAGCTTATTGGTGAGTTCTAGGCACTCGACAGCGTCGTTCAAAAATTCATCACACTCACTCAAACTCAGGTCTGCATGATGCTCAAGCGGCCTGTGCGCTGCAATTTTGAATTGGAGAATCAACAGACGCGCCAGGGTCGCAGTCACCTAAGATGATGCCTTTAGCATAGGACAATTGCGGGTATGACAGGCTGGACTTACCCATTGAATAGGCACCAAGGGAGAGCAGATCTTGATGTACCGATCATCGAACCTTTGAATAGTCGCTTGTATGAATTCTTTCTTCTCGGCGCTTGTCATGGCGGACAGCGGCTTGGCCATGTCCCTTGGGTCACGTCGGAAATCGTAGAAGAGACGCCACAACTGACAAATGTCGGCCAAAACCACCAGCAGCGTAGAGTCAGTCCAGCCAGTTCTTTCCTCGGGCTCCTCGTCCATCACGGCACTCAAGTCGGAGTCGTTGAGGTTTAGGGGAGGAAGTGCGTTGAAGCTGCTGATTTCAATTCTAGTGACACCGCGTTAGTGTTCTTTTTTCTATAAATTGCGATGGGCGTGCATGTTCCAACGTACAAGGTAGGGTGACAGCCCGAGTCTTCTCCCGCCGCGCATTCTAGCACAAATAGATGCCAGCAGAGCCTCTTGTGCATCTCCGACTCGTATGTGACGAGATTGAGCGAGGCACCGTCGCGATGAGCGCCAAAGGATTGGAGGAGACGAAAGGCGAGCGGGTAGAGGTTCCAGGATCGACGTGGAGCAGTGTGCCGCAGCGTAGCCAGATAGAGGATAAGCGATTGCATGACAACCAAGTCGTCCGTGTTCATGAAGCCGGCGGCGCTGAGCGCATTCTCCTCGGCGACTCGATATCTCGCGACGAGGCTGTCGCGCTCAAAGCCGAGAAGCTCACGGCATACATCCTCGTCCACACTGGACGCGGCAGAGAAGTAAACGGCGAATATGAGGGCATTCAGGTTTTTGGGGACTCCCGTCGTGTCCCGGCGGCTCAGCCACATCAAGATTTGAGGTTCCACAGTGGGTAAATGTAGTACTTTGAAGATGGGATCGACATTCTCCTTGAAAATCAACCACAGCTTCTGTCGATTCTCGATGCTGGGGTGTTTGTGAACTTCTGCAGAGCTACATGGCTGTATGGGAAAGTCGGATAGGGGGCTCTCGGCAGTAGAGGCGTGGGACACGGAGCCGTCCTCGCCTTGGTAACTTTCATCCCCATCGTCGTCGTAGTCGGCTAGGTTATCGGCTTGCTAGAGCACAATTCAGTGGTTGGGTCACGGGAGGACAGGGGGTGTGTGTGCGTACAGCCTCTGGGGCGTTGAGGACGGCCCAAAATGTCCCCCCAACGTAGATGCTCCTCCCTTCGTCTTTGATCAGCTTCCCCGCGCTCCAATCCCTCGTCGATTGCGTCGAGGTCGAGTTGGCTGGAGATATGGACGGACATGCCACCGCTGTTGTCTCTGGGCGTACCACAATGGTTCCCAGCGGCTCCGTCGCAGCCGGCGACTTGAGTTGGGTGCTTGGGATGGAGTCGTGGGCTCGTTCTCGACCTTGACCTTCGCTGCTCCGGGCTAGTTGTTCGCTCTGACGTTTCAATTGCGTATCCTTCTCGTCGACAAGGAGCTTCAGCGACGAAATTGTGCTTTTGAGGCGCTCGATTTTAGCGAGAATTGCGACATCAGGCTGGCTGTCCCTCGCAGAGCGGCGTGGCAGAGGGAAGCCGCACGTCAGTTGCGCTTTTGTGCAGTTGGTACACGGATCCAGCTTGTTGCACTTGATCTTGCGACGACGGCAGTTTATGCAGGAGAGGTGATTCGTCACAGGCACAGGCGCCGGTGCTGATGCGGATACTGATGGGGCCGACAATGGTGGTTCTCGCACCGCTGATGCTGGTAGTTGTGGTGTTTGCATCGACGATGGGGCTGATGGTGGGCCTGATGATGAGGCATCCTCGCTTGTGCCCTTCTGACGCTCCGGATGCGTGTCAGACATGTTGCAGCGGACGAGTGGCCTACCAGCGCGTTGGTTGTGAATGAGAATGAGAATGAGATGAGAGCGCAATTGATTGAATGGGATGGGCCCGCGCCCAAGGGTCAGTTGCAGTTCGATTTGGTTCAGGCTAATGTTGTCCTGTTGTGGCACATTACCGCTACTCTCAAGAAAGGATAAAAGATGTAAATACCGACCGTATTACCCCGCAAAGTCTATCTACAGCGTTGACACACAGCGCATTGGCGCGCCCTCTGCATGTAGGCGAATCAGTCCAAGCTTGAAGATAACATTTCCCGAGCCTCAGCCTCTGCTCAGTGGATTCATCAGGGTGCATGGATGTAAAGAAAATAGGACACCCGCGGCTTGTCTACCTGTCCCCATTCATTCAGTGGGGCTTTAGTGAGAGTCCGGTGCAATCCACTGATAGCCCCTACCCCTTCACTAATTCAGATATGACCAACATGGGGCCTACGCTGGCGGTGCCGAAGCCTTCGAAAGATGAAACCCAGGTATCTACTACACAATCAGCGCGTTGCCGAGCTATCGCCGCCAGGAGGCCACAGGTGCCTTACTCCATGAACTCGCGACACAAGCTGTGGAGGGGTGCGCTAGAATGGGGGATGCATTATTAATCTTAGTGTCCAGACCCAGACCCAACATGCCTCCGGGGAAACCGGATCACGATCGGCCGGACCCCGGAGCGGGGCACAGGCCAAGCGCCCTTCGGCATTTCGTCCACATAGTCCGTGACCACCCAGAGACACCTTCTCCCCCTACTCGGGTAGATCTCATCTGTTCGCGAAGTTTTTCATGAGCGGCCTGAACTTCCCTAGCCGTGACCTTGGGTCTCTGAATCTATTTATGATGCATTGATGATGGTCGTAGCCCGTATCTGACGCCCATCACGGCACGGCGTTGATATCCGTAGCAGTTCTCGCCTAAATTTGCGATTGTCATCCCCACGACACGTCTCTTTACGATACCCTGTCCGGGCACACTGCCCCAGACTCCCAGGGTGTCTTTGGTGCCGTTGTAGCCGTAGCAGACAAAACAGGTACATTCCGCTTGCGCAAGACGGATCGAATTACGATGCACGCCCCCTTCGTCTGTATCTGCTGACCAGGTGCTTCGTTTTTTTTTCTCCGCAGGGAATCTCATAGCTACTAGTGCCGGGGGTAGACGAACGTGGGCCGGTGGCGAAAAACCAGACCTAGACACCACTTACTGGGCATATTCGTTTATCAAGCTCCTGACCACCGCCGCGCTGCGGTGCGTGGATCGCGGCCTCATTGGCCTCGATGACCCAGTTCAAGGCGTTCTCCCTAAGCTCAAAGATGAGCAGGTCATCGAACCAGGCGATGCCAACGCGGGGACCGAGTTTACCCTGCGTCCCGCAACGCGCCGTCACGCTGCGACACCTGCTGACCCACATGAGTGGCTTTGTCTACGACAACCTGCATCCGCTTCTGATTGCCTGGCACAAGTCGCGAAGCGAAACTAATTTGGCCATGTGCGGTGATGTTGTCAGGGGCTACACTATGCCGTTGGTTTTTGAGTCTGGAAAGTCGTGGGGGTGCGGAGGTGGGCTCGACTGGGCTGGACGACTCGTCGAACGCTTCACCGGGCAGAGACTGGGGGAGTGCGTGCAACAGAAGATATTCTCTCCGATGGGATTGACACACGCGACGTTCAGTCTCAAGGACGATACTCACGCTAAACATAATCTGATGGACATGAGCGTGAGGACCCCAGACGGTAAGCTGGCTTTCATGAACAACTTGTACCCACGAAACGCCCCCGGGCACATTGGAGGCATGGGAATCGTGATGAGCGTTGGTGATTTCATAAAAGCCGTAGTCTACTTGATCCGAGATGACCCAATACTGCTACAGCCCAAGACACGGGATCTGATGCATGAGCCATAGTTTAGTGCTACAAGCAAGTAGACACAGGGCATCATGGCCATGGGCGTGAGTATCCCGTCGCGATGCAGATGATGGACGAAAACCTGACAGGAGGGGATAAGGCTTTGGGGGCCCTGTCGTTTGGGCTCGGCGGACTGGTAGCCCTCAAGGACACCCCCAACCTACCAGCTGGAACACTGAACTGGAATGGGATGCCCAACATGGGGGTGGTTCGCCAACAAGGAGCGGGGCATCGCGGCAGTTTTCGGGTGTCAAATGATGCCCCTGTCAGATCTGACGACTACGGCTCTCCTTGCGGAATTTGACAAGGAGGCCTGGAGGCACAAGAGTTGCAGCCGTGTTCCATCAGGCTAATGCATAACACAATAGAGACTTGAGGTAGTACATAGCACCTATTATTCATTCTACTAGGGGAGAGTGACTATTCTGTTATGGCCCATCTATATGGTTGCCCTTAAGCCAGCTTCTCAGCAATATCGACCAGCAATTGCTTAATGCCATCCGCTTCCAGAGGCTGTATTCCAAGGAGCTTATTGTCATCCTCATCGAATTGATTTCCAAATCCATCACTGAAGGCACCTTTCACAGCATATGTGTGAAAGAGGCTAAGGTTGGGCAAGCTCGATATATGCTCCCTCTTGAGCTTGGCCTCCAGTTCCGCCAAGTCAACATGCTCCTCCCGCCATTCTCGCTTAGGACCAACTTCTTTCGCATAGGCCAGTATCTGCCCCTGAGAAATTACAATCTCGTGGACGCGTACCGCCCTGTTCTTGGTTTCCTCTGGAAGCAGAAGTACCTGGACCACGGCCTTGGCGACTACGGGAACCGTAATCATTGATACGGCTCGCTGCCCGCCATTGTACAGACGGACCGAGCCTTCCTTCAGATTCAGCAGGACGCCCATCTCGAGGGACCAGTCGAGAAGCACATTGTTGTAGATATACGTATACGTAATGCCATGTGCCTTTGATTGCTGTTCGAGGTATTCTTCTACTTCCACCTTGGCCATGTAATTCGGTAGCTTTCGCACATTGGGGTCCTGCAGGTTGCCTCCAAACTCGGAGGGAATGAATCGCTTGACGCCGACCGCAACGGCCGCATCGATGAGCGGGATCTGCAGCCGCGTCGCCTCCCTGGAGAGTGTGGAAGCCACAGCATCCTGCCCCTGGAGGGCGCTTATCAGACTCTCCTGGTCTTCGTAATCGATGATGGCGAGTCTGGCACCGGACGGGATCGGACTGAAGCCCGCTCGACACAGAATAGTGACGTTGAACCTCCCCGACTCGAGCAAGAAGCCGATAAGTTTAGAGCCTATGAGGCCATTGGCCTTTTGGAACGTCAGCATGTGAGTGACCATAGGTGGTAGAGAGCCCATGCTTACGCCAGCCACGGCAACATTTTGGATTTCTTGATTCGCAATGGAGCCCATCGTGGTTGTGTTATTATGCTAAAATAGTAACCACCCGCAAAAAGATGCTTTTAGTCAATCATAACGGCGTCTTATATGTTCAAAGCATGTACTTCGGTATTATTCATCTGTGACTTGCATCATATCGTATGAGGGTTGATGTGCATCCTCCTACGTTAGTCGTGGGTGAGTGGGCGGGCTGATGGAACCGGAGTCCGAAGCCATTTTCCGTGTTTGGCTTGTCCGACATCTGCTGCATTTCCCCATCTCAATAGCGCGCGCGGGGACGGAACTAGCGACACACACACACAAACGGAATATTTGATAGATGGGGTATTCATTCAGTGTCTATTTACGTCGAATAAATTTACTTCAAGACAACCTTGTTGGAGATGGCACCAATCTCACTGATCTCAATCTCTACCACATCGCCATGACCGAGCAGTCCATTCGAAAACCAGCCCACGCCATTGGGTGTGCCTGTCATAACAACAGTGCCCTTCTTGACGGTGCGGTTCTTTGTCACGTAGGCAATCAGCTGCTTCACGTTGAATAACATTTCAGACGTGTTGACATCCTGGCGGGTCTCGCCATTGACCTTGGTCACCAGGTGCAACGCCTGCGGGTCCGGGATCAGCTTCGCCGAAGTGATGCAGGGCCCGATGGGACCAAAGGTATCAAACGATTTGGAATACCCCATCTGACCGCCCGAAATCTCGACGGGGACGAGATTCCTGGCCGAGACGTCGTTGCCAACGGTGTAACCAAGGACGTAGTTTAGAGCATCCTCCTCTTTGACATCCTTGGCGTCCTTGGAAAGGATAAAGGTAAATTCTCCTTCGTAGTCGAGCATCGGCTGGCCGTCATCGTGGGCGATAATGTCGTCGAGAGGTCCGGTAAGTCGCTCGTTGGGTGTCATGAAAATTACTGGCTTGGTCGGAACGACGAACTTGGGAGCAATGTCAGCTCATGAAGGCACTAATAAAGCGCGGCCTTGTGTTCTTTCTCACGTTTGTCTCACTGGAGTGCAGCTTGTAGTTGAGACCAACACACAGGACTGCCGGGGTGTCGGGTAGAGGAGAGAGCAACTATGTCTTGCATTGAGCCTTAGTAACGCCGTCATGAACGCGAGATGGCCCCTACCTGCTTCACCTTTCGCTTCTCGCTGGTTTTGGAAAAGCCGTACTGGAATGTCCCAACCAGAACTTGAACTTCTGTGCCAATGATGTCTTTGGCGGAGAGGGGCTTCTCTATGTTTCCATAAGACTTTCGACCCTCGTCGTCAACGAACCGAATTAATCTTTCAAATGACATGGTAAAAAACAGGTCTGCAAGCAGGCGGTCTCAAGAGCAAGAAGATGATAGGCTTTAGTCTAAAACTTCCCAAGATCAAAAGCTGGCGTGTGAAAAGCGATGTTCGTGGATACTTGGTGCAAGATTAATAGTTGCCAGATTCGTCTGGTTTCCAAGAGCTCGGGCCCGTCTCAATGCATGGGCAAATGTGCTGTGCTATTTCCCCAGACCGTCGAATGCCAACAGATATGCCAAGACGAGGGAGAACGGTGACGCGCATTGCGGTGCTCCCAACGCGCGGGGCCGAATACCGGGCCTGGGAATCTCTCGGCCACGACGCGGGGATCCACGATTACCTGCAGCACCGGCTATTTGTGAAAAACCCCGGGCATTTTGCTGCCAGTTTATGTGGCACTCGCTCCGATTTTGATTCTTTTTTTCGCATGAGTGATTCGGCTCTGGGGTGATATATCTACATGTGCCGTATCATTAAATCCGTTTCGAAGCCGGCATTACGAGCAGCACAAATCACTGAGACAATTTGACCTTTGCATCACCGAAAGGCTCAAAGTCTCATCGGCAACCATGGCTCCGCCAACCAAGCGAATCAGTCTGAAAAGCCTGATGTACGTCTCGTATACGCATCCGGACTTTGATACGGCGCATAGATTCTTGGTCGACTTTGGGCTGATACCCACCAAGACGACCTCCGATAAGACTTGGTATCGTGGCTTTGGCGAGAGCCCCACTTGTTATATTTCCGAAAGAGCCAAAGACGGCAAGGCAGCCTTCCTGGGCGGCGGTTGGGCTGTCGACTCCTATCAAGATCTTGAGGCCGCCGCTCAGCTGCCCAAGGCTACTGCCATTACTGACGCCGAAAGCCCCATCGGCGGAAAGACTGTCACGATTCAAGATCCCGCAGCCGGCTTGGTTCACCTTCACTGGGGTCATCAGGAGCGCGCCATCCAGAAGGAAGATATACCAAAGCAGCTGGTCTACAATACCTGGACGAAAAAGAATCGAAAGGGGGAGTTTCAGCGGTTCGAGGACGGACCCAGCCACGTGCACAAGCTGGGGCACTACGGTTATGAAGTGAACCACGACGTGTTCGAAGAGGTTCGGCAGTGGTACTTTGATACCCTGACGCTCACAGCCACGGATTCACTGTTCAACCCGGCCACGGGAAAGGACATTATGACATTCTGCCACCTCGACAAGGGAGAGCAGTATGTAGACCACCATGTAAGTTTCACCACCCTGCAGCTGTCCAGAAACCCCTAGTCTGACAATGATACAGAACTTCTTCATCTCGGCAGGAGAGACGAAGGAGGCCATTGCCCATCACGCCAGCTTCGAAGTGGACGACTTTGACAGCGAGCTCAAGGGCCATAACTTCCTCGCAAGGCAAGGGTGGCAGCTGGTCTGGGGTGTGGGGCGGCATCTACTGGGAAGCCAGATCTTTGACTATTGGTTTGACAATGATGGTTTTGTCCTGGAGCACTACGCAGATGGCGACCTGGTCAACTGCAACAACCCGCCCCAGAGAGAACCGGCGGAGCCTGGCTCCATCTCCATTTGGGGTCCCATGGTGCCCTTGGCTTTCCTCACCCGGCGACAAGAGGACATGGGCAAGTTTCTGCCTGCTGGCCCCCCGCCCGGGCCGCCCCCAGCAGCGACAGCGTAACTTACATCCGCTGTGGAGTGATAAATGACCCCTACGTAGATTGTCGTTCCTTAGCCGCTTATCGTATCGTATATGTAACCCCGAATTGAAACAATATACCCTGCCTTTCGAAAAGAATATCCTGTCGCTTTCCGTGAAATGTCTGATCATAAAAAATTATCTTCTGGCCGGCGGCCCGGATGACTCGCCCGCAAGCGCTTCGGTTTTCGGACATCAGTATCAACGGACCCGAAAACTGAGCCTAGGGCTCAGCAGAAATGGCGGGAAACTGTGACGTGCGTCCGTAGTGGAGCCAGGGTGTGTCACTCTACGGCATGCCACAGAAGCACTTGTCCTTCTAGTACACAACAGGAGAATAGGCATTGTTTGTAAAGATTCCTAAGTCCCCACATTATCCTTAAGCAATAAAGTGCCACTCATATTTTATTTAGGTTGAAACCGTCTCGTGTACAGCTAAGAAGAGGTCACGCCACTCTACGCTAAGTTCGAGAAGACTACCCAAGATGGAATCCTTTGAGTACACCGCCGCGCCTTGCCGCGTGCTCTTTGGTTTCGGAACCCTGGAGAAGCTTCCATCAGAGCTCAGCCGCTTAGGATTACGGGCTCCTCTCATTCTTTCCACGCCATACCAGGTTGACCAAGGAAATGAAGTCATGACCATACTCGGCGAGCGGGCAGCCGGAATATTCTCGCAGGCCGAAATGCATACGCCCCTACACATCACCACGAGCGCCCTCGCCCGAGCGCAAACATTATCCGCTGATAGCCTTGTGTCAATTGGCGGCGGAAGCACGATTGGCTTGGGCAAGGCTGTCAGCATCCGAACAGGCCTGCCGCACATTTGCATCCCAACAACCTATGCCGGAAGCGAAATGACGACTATTCTAGGCGAAACGTCTGATGGCGAGAAGAGAACGCGAAAGGAGCCGAAAATCCGACCCGATGTTGTCATTTACGATGTTCGCCTGACATTGACGATGCCTACTGGGATGAGCGCGACCAGTGGAGTCAATGCCATTGCGCATGCTGGTAAGTCGCAACACTCATTCCATTTCTTTTTTTTATTTATGATACTATGAACGAGCATTGGCTAAGACAACCCTGCGCTGAACCGGACAGTCGAGGCGTTTTACTCTAACGACACGAACCCCATTGTCAATCTCATGGCCATCGAAGGAGTGGCAAGTCTTGTCAGTTCTCTACCCAAGATTATCAAGAATCCGCAAGATAGCTCTGCTCGATCATCCGCTTTGTATGGGGCTTGGCTGTGCGGCACCTGTCTTGGCAGCGCGGGAATGTCTCTCCACCACAAGCTTTGTCACGTCCTTGGCGGTACCTTGAGCCTGCCTCACGCCGAGGTTCACACAATCGTGCTTCCGCATGCCATCTCATATAATGCGCCTGCTATCGAAGGCACTATGAAGAAACTGGCCAATGTCCTACCTGGAAGCGAGGGGGATGCTGTCGCCGGTTTTAACAAGCTGCTCTCCCGATTAGAGGTTCCGCGCGCCTTGCGGGATTTGGGAATGCGAGAGGAAGATATCGACGTAGCTGTGGAAATTACTATGAAAACGCCATATTGGAATCCTCGGCCAGTAGAAAGAGGGCCTCTGCGAGAGCTCATCAGGCGTGCATGGGCAGGGGAGGAGGCATGCGCAGATATTTGAAGGAACATATCAAGCTACACGTTTGCAAGAACGCAATCCAATCATTACGTCGCTGTTCATATTTTCGGGTTGTAACTTGTAATTGAATAGTACCGGACCTTGGGGTTTGCATTTCAAGACTGAAGCACCAAGGCGCCTTGTTCTTAACACTAGACTACATTTTTTTATATCCAATTTTAGCCAAAATTTCCATCGCCAGTCACATCAGTTGAGGATTAAGTTGTGTTGAAAGCGGCTATTATCTGGAGGCTATTATATGTTACTTCTTACCCAGCGCGAACACAGCGCGTGCCGTAATGGGGTTGTCCGTTTTTTCTATCGCGAACTAGACAACGCTATACCGCCAGCTCCATCAGCATCCCGGCATCAAACATCGAAACCCGATGCCTGGTGCCTACCCTGTAACCAGTGCCTCCGGGGCGTGCCGAACAACCGCCAAGAATGTAGGCATGCCACACGGTATCGAGCGAGCAATGGCCAATTTGACATGCCGAGGGCGCGCAGAAAAAAATGCCCGGGGAGCAATTAGCCTATCGAGCGCATGCCGCTATCTTGGAAACATTCCGCAGTTGGTGCAGGCTAGGTGGGCTCGGCCTTGTGGCTGTGGGGCACCGAGGCCTGGTCGGTTGGCCTCTTAGACGTGGCCCGCTCCTGTGGTGTTTCCGGCACCGCGGACGGACTGGTTCAACCAACGCTTCCGTTGCCGCTCAGTATCGATAAGCTCGAGCATCAGTGAGTCGAGAATTTTGGCCGAAGCTGGCCTCCATCGGACGGAGCCACGGGCAGTTACAAACTCGACCGGGCTGACCCCATTTGTTACATTCTATTAAGAAGATGAAGTTCACGCAAGTTATTCTCTTTCATCTCGGGCATCTACATCCACCGATCTCATCTATACTGTTGTCAACACACCACCGCTTTTCGCATAGTTAGAGTCCACAATGGCAAGCACCGAAGCTTTGAGCGTCATTATTGTGGGAGGAGGCTTTGCCGGTCTCGCCGCCGCCATTGAATGCGCCAATCGGGGCATGAAGGTGACGCTGGTCGAAAAGTATCCCGACTCGAATAGCCAAGGAGGTATGTCCGCAGTGTTCTAACGGGGCTCGTACTCACTTCAGAGTGACCGCGTCTAACATGGAATGGTAGACATTCTCGATGTTTTCCCCAATGGCGGGCGTGTGATCAAGGCTTGGAACAATGGTAAAGTGGGCGAAGAAATCCACGAGTCTGGCTGCAACAAGATTTACAACATGGAGATTCACAAGTATGACGGTACCTATCTGACCAAGGTGCCCTGGGCGCACAATGAGCAGGAGCGAGACCTGACCTACGCCGGGCACCGAGGCAAGATGCACTCCATCATCCTGAAGTACGCCAAGTCAGTCGTCCCTGATATTCGCATTGGCGTCGCTGTTACTGGCTACCTCGAGAACTACAAGAAGGCTGGCGTGCTGCTGTCCACGGGCGAGACCCTCTGGGCGGATACTGTGATTGCGGCGGACGGCCCCAGGTCTATTGCTCGACAGCAGGTCCTCGGCATCTTTAATGAAGACAATGACAACTGGGACAGCAAATGGGCCGTATTCAGGACCTTCTTCAAGACTGACGAGACCACAAGGGCCATTCTCAAGGAGAGGGGCTTACTTCGCGAGAACACCGATGTGGTCAAGTTCTGGATGTGCGATAACCTCACACTTCTCGCATTTGTCTGGAACGATGGGAAAGACGTCGCTTGGGCCCTGGTTCATCCTGTAAGTTTCACACCTCACCTCCTTCACCAACTTCGCACTGACTAGCTGCTCGCAGGATGACACTGCTTCCTCGGAGGAGAGCTGGACCAATTCCAACATTGCCGACATGGATCACCTTCGAAAGTGGATGTCGCACTTCACCAGTGAAGACGCCAAGACCATCATGGACATGACCCCAGAGGGGAAGACGATCGACTTCAAGCTCGTGTACCGACCTACCATTGACAAGTGGACCAGCTCTGGCGGCAGAACAATTCTCATTGGTGATGCTGCGCATGCCAACCTCCCAACGGCCGGCCAGGGCGCTTCGCAGGCCTTTGAGGACGCTGTTACTCTGGCTCACTGCCTTGAAAATTCCCACGGCAATGTCAGGTTGGCCCTCGAGGCCACGCAACGCATTCGATACCACCGCTCCAACGCCGTTCACAAGAGCGGCCAAGCCAACCGCGATGCCTTCTACAAGACTCCCTGGGAGGAAATTGAGGCCAACGCCGATCTGTTTGCGCGCAAACGCTGGCCAAAGTTGAAGATCTGGGACCCTCTTCAGTTTGCTCAGGAGCACTTTCCCAAAGTCAAGAAGGACATCGAAGATGGCACCCCAGGAGGTCTCGATAAGCTCGCGGTACCTGTTCCCGAGGGTGGATATTGGAGCACGGCTCTGTAAAGGTTGTGGGATCCATTCCCGATAGAGTGGAATTTAGACTGACAGGGAGCATTCAAACGTCAATTAGAGTGATATAGTTTCAATTTAGAACCTCGTTTTTGTTTTTTTTCAAGAGAGCCTAATTCCTGCTTCACGGTGATCGTGTAGAGACATCAATCTGACTTTGCATGCCCTGCCAGTAGCGCACCAAAGCATGGCTGTAAAGACAGAAAACCAATTGGTTTCATTGGTGGCCGTAATGTATTTACGTATGAGATAGGCGAGGGGAGCGATAGCTAACATGGAAGCTGTAAGGATGATACTTGGCGGACAGCCATGCGGCAGTACCCGCCTCCCTCTCCATTTTTGCCCTTGCTGGGCCCCCCGCCCTCCAACCGTCTCCGAATGGCACCGTCTAGACCCGAGGGCTTATCATTTTGGCCATCCATCCCCCAAGAGGAGACGGGACCCGCAATTCCAAACTTGGTCCGTAATCTACCTCCACTACGCCACCTCAGTCCGGACTTTCGGGCTTTCCAGGGTGGTCAGGGTTCGGACGATCTCCAACATGGGCGGCGTTATCAGAGCCCGTGAGCCGCTTGTAGCGGTGATTACATGGCTAGAGCTTGGACATGGCCCAGGGCCGTTCAATCGCTCCAATTGGAGCTGTAGATAGCACTCGGGCACGGTGGTCGGCGGTGCAGTGCGTGCGCACATACCGAGCCTTCGGACTGGTTCGGTACCCAATCAAACATGCTCCGGATAGCGTGTGGGCTCAGGCCGGAGAAGGTGGTGAAATGTCCGGCCTATTTCAGGCTAGACAGCACGGGCGTGGCAGCCAAGTGCACCACCAAAATAGTCACATCGAAGATAATCGTGTTAAAAGTAAAAGTAAATAGAGTTCTTGAATTGAACAGAATGATGCACTCGTCTGTTTGTATTGCCAATTCATCTTCATCCCTATCTGTGTCCTGCTCGACAGGCCGATCAAAGGCCACGGGGCCTCGCCAGCAGCGTCCCCAGTCAGGTCCTGCCCGGTTTGATGGAAAGAGGGGAAAATGGACAAAACCACACCAACAACCCGACTTTCCTACCCAAGGATGTTTAGGGTAGTGGACCTCTTTTAATGACAAAGGAAGGAAATGCCAAGTAACAGTGGGAATACTTATCAAGATCACTCTGATCAGTAGAGATATTAGCTCATTTAGCAAGAAATGTAAGTCATAACCATCAAACTCATCGTAGAAAGCTCTTGTCAAAAATTAAGAAATTCTTATTAAGTAAATGAAAGGATGTGTTGTTGTAAAAGCTTGTCCCCCTTTCTTTGTAGGACTTTGAGAGCTTCTTTTAAATGAAGGATCTCTGATCAGTGGGCTAAACCCCTTTCAGCTAAAGGAGCAGCATGCACCGTCACACCGGTAAGCAACATGAGCACAAGGCGAGCAGACAATGAGTGTAGAGTGAGCGCAAGGTGATTTGATCTTCCTTCAAACCTACGCCACTAAATCAGTGACATTTTGGGTTATAGTTACGTGCTACACATGTTATTTATGACTGGATCTATCTGCTGACACCACCTAAAACCAGATAGCGGTGGACAATTGGGAGGCTTGCTTGCTATTGTACAAAACAACAATCAGCTTAAGATAAACAAGTGCACTCAATTCCAATCCTTCGGTCTCGTATTCATTTACACGTTTCCCCCCAACTGCCTAGTTTGTAACCTAACAGGCTGCCTTTTTTCCATCGGCCCAATATCCAAGAGCCTCAGCCCAAGCTCAGCAACAGCTCAGCTTAGAGCGGCAGGAGCTCAGCTCTGGAAATGGAAATGGATTTTGGTACGTTTGAGTTTCGCCTCCGAGTATATTGGTATTTGACTCTAGAAATCGGGCAGTCACTGGTTTGAGAAGTCTTGCAGCGGCTAAACAGGCTTGCCCCATCGGTGTCTTGGGACCACGCACCAGCTGCGGGATGATCTTAGAAGCTATTCTAGTTTTTCCTCTCCTTAATCATCATGGGGACAGTTGGGTTGGGTGTCAGCGAAAATTCGTTTGGAAGAGTAGGAGGGCGTTTGCCGTCCTTTTCCTGCCACTTAAAATCGTAATTTTGAACGAGATGAACCAACGTAAGCTTCACGACCTGTTGCGCTAGGAAGCGTCCTGGGCAGGCGTGAAAGCCATTGCCGAAGTTGATCGAGTCCTCGGAGACGGATCCGAAGTGAAACTTGGTGGGATCAATCTGCTCGCGCTTGCGCGCCCAGCGCTTCGGGTCAAACGTCTTGGCATTCTCGTTTACGTCGTCATCCCAGTTTAGGTGCTGGTTAGGGAAGGAGAGTTGAGTGTTTGGAGGAATGTAAAGCCCGTCGCGGAAGGTGAATCCGGAGACGGACGTTCGTTGCATGGTGACTAAATCTGGGCATCAACATCTATTCCGGATAGCAACTTGGCATGAAGCTGGAAAACAAACCGAGACTGAGGGAGTGGATGCGCTGGCTCTCCTTCATAAAGCTGTCTAGCATATGCAACTGGTTGAGACCTTGCCGGGTAATTGTCGTACTCTGAGCCTGCATCTGAGAAACCTCTTCTCGAATCTCTGACAGACATTCAGGGTGGTCTATCAAATCGAAGAGGGTTGAGAGAATAGTAGCACTGCTGCTATGGATGGAAGCAATGGTAAGGAAGAGCTCGTCCTGAGCCAGCCTCTCCGCCGTCAAGTCCTTGCCTGAGCCGCGATACTGCTCCAGAAGCCATTGAACACCATCGTTGTACTTGGACTTTTCGCTTTTAGACTGTGAATCCAGTGCGGCCTTGCGAGCTTCCAAGACTGGGCCAAGAAGCTCAATAGCACGCTGACGACCCTGGACTACTACCTTGGTGGGTTCATCAAAATATTTGGCAAGCCATCGAAACCAGGGGTGATAATTTGCCCGAACACTCTGCGATGCAGTCATGACATTAATAGTGGTTTGGATTGATTGACCAACCCACTCATCATTAGCACAAAGCTCAGTGCCAACCAATACAAGAGCGGAGATTCGTGCTACCATGTACACGATGAAGTGGTAAGGAGAGGCGGCCGTCCAGTCTACAACATTGTTAATATGCTCCGATTTTTAATGTAAACCCAAGAGGTATAGTTACCCGGACAAGGCGGAACTGCCTTTTTCATCGCAACGGCGCATTCATGATCCATTGGCTCAATGAGGTGGTCTATTTGAACGCCCAGTCAGTCAAGCAATTGATTGGATATTCAGTCTTGATGTGATAAACTAACTCAAAGCTCGATTCAGATCCTGTCGGATCATGTGAGAAGCCTCATTGGTTTGTTCTGGGCCATGGATGGGTTTGAGAAGAAAAGCCTGCAAATCAAGTTCAGCAAAGGCCCGTTTATGCAAGAGTATAATGCTCCTGACAAACCTGTGCTGAGAAGAGCGGAAAGCTGAGCTGGTTCTGGGGCGCGTTCCGCACTTCTGCCAAATACTTCATGGGCATGAGAACCTGGGGACGTTTCAGGTCAACCGGATTGCGCATCGAAAAAGGAATGCCTTTTTTGAGATACTGTCGACTACGTCAGAGACCAAATGCTTGACTAATTTCGCGGCCCGGATTATATCATACTCTAGAGTAGCCTTTATCCATGAGACTAGTAGTTTCCGAGAGATATCTCGCTGGTGAGTTATCGCCATCAAACTCTAAGTACGGCATGTTGAGCTTGGGCGATGACGCCAGCTTGGTCTTGATGAGCCATGCGGTAGCGAGAGCTAC
The DNA here is from genome assembly GCA_001879505.1 of Calonectria pseudoreteaudii. Taxonomy (NCBI): domain Eukaryota; kingdom Fungi; phylum Ascomycota; class Sordariomycetes; order Hypocreales; family Nectriaceae; genus Calonectria; species Calonectria pseudoreteaudii. The sequence continues at coordinate 391,329 of KV875244.1, read as the reverse complement.
CAAAAGTACCAATACAGCACCCATACTGAAATTCTTTACCTTTTGAAAATGTCGAATTTTGGTCGTTGATTTGAGGCAAGAGAAGGTGGCATCAACTGGATAATAATAGAACCAACTTTTACGGGATAGCAGCAGGTTTACAAATTCATTCACACAGACGGTGTTGTACTATTTCAATACGTGATATACATCACTACGACAATCTTTCAACGGTATCGGACTGAAGCTATCTTTGGAATGGGCATATTATGTAAGGGCATAAGCAGGAGCACCAAGGATATCGGTGGCTATGCATCCATGATAACTGGAATTTGGTTCGGAGTGGGCCGACCCCGATCGGTAAGCTGAATGCGGGATCGGACACGCCGGGGCGTGTCCGAAGATTTTGGGACCGGAGTGCGACCTACAGCTCTGTCCGTCTTACTCTGGTGGCCATGCGAGGAACCCGGGGGTAAGCAAGTGTGAATGAAATTGCCTTCAAGTTGGAAATCTAGACGAGGTTATACACACACGCGTCAAATTCTCGTTAGATTTAGTTTGGGATCAAGGCTAGTGCTATTTTCTGGCATGATGGCTTCAGTAAAGGCATCGTGGCCTGAGCGCCAGACTGCCGTCGTGGCCAATGCGACAGGGGATCTGGTCGTGTCGCATAGCGTGCAGCTGCCTGAGCTGGAGCCAGACATGCTCATGGTGAAGACGGCGGTGGTCGCTGTCAATCCGTGCGATATGAAGATGACGGGCCCAATGGCCAGCGAGGGCGCAATTTCAGGCGGCGACTGTGCTGGTATTGTCGTGGCGATTGGCTCTGAGGTGCCTGAGGGCAGGTTTGCTGTTGGTGATCGCGTCTGCGTAGCGGTTCAGTCAATGAACCCTTTGCTACCGCGAGTCGGCGCATTCGCGCAGTACGTCGGCGCAACGGCTGACTTTACACTCAAGATCCCCGACAGCATGGGCTTTGAAGAGGCATCGACTTTGGGCATCAGTACCGCCACCATCGGATATGCATTGTTCAAATCACTCGATATCCCAGGCCATCCGGACAAGCCTGCAACTAAGCCGGCCTACGTCCTCGTTTATGGCGGCAGCACCGCAACTGGAACAATTGCGATCCAGCTGATCCGCAGGTACGTGAATCTCAGCAACATTGCGCGCCAAAATCCTCACCTTAGCTGTGCGAATAGGTCAGGCCTTATCCCAATCACCACTTGCTCGCCCAAGAACTTTGCGCTAGTCAAGGAACGCGGTGCCGAAAAGGCCTTTGACTACCACGATGCGAACGTCGTCAAGGACATCCGGGCCTACACCAGGAACGCCCTGTATTACGCGCTGGACTGCTTCTGCGACAGCGCAAGCATGGGCCTGTGTTATGGGGCGCTGGGGCGCGCGGGCGGCCGCTACACTACGCTGGAGCACTACAACACAGCGCTGCATTCGCGCAACACGGTCAAGCCAGATTGGATCCTCGGCCCCGCGCTCTTTGGAAAGAAAATTGGCTGGAAAGCGCCTTATAACCTCGAAGGGGATCCGGAGCTGCGCATCTTTGGAAGGGACTGGTTCAAATGTGTTCAGCGTATGCTGGATGCGGGTGAAATAAAGCCGCATCCCACCAAGTTGGGTGGGACAACCTTCCAAGATGTTACTAGGGGAGTTGAGTTGCTGAGACAAAAGGCTATTTCAGGACAAAAGCTTGTGTATCATATTGCGGACCCTTAATTTGAATTATGGGAAGGGACACATTGGAATGTATTTCTTGCATTTGTTCTTCTTCTTTTTCTAGTTTATTCTCTTGTGTCTTTGTAGAAAAAAAACACTGTTGTAGAACTTGTGCCTTTCATATTTTCTTCACTCTAGAGCAAATTAAACTAAAGCATTGCGCTGCCGCAACCCCCCCCCCTTCCGGGATTTTCCCTACAAATCAACAAAGTTATTGACCAACAGCATGGACTTTTGGGGAAACTTCATGAACTCAGTAAAGGCAGGCCCTGTATGCTCATCCGAGCCAACTAGGCCGCCAGAAACGATGCCCGAGTACCCAGTTCCACCAACACCCTCACCTAGGTTGTACTCAAATCCGAGGTTTTTATGCGTCACGACAAACTTCCATCGCAGGCCTCTGCGGGGAGATACCAGTTCCAGCTCGACTCCTGTGACCTTATCCAGCAGCTCCTCTGTGGTCGCGCCATCTCCGCCGTAAACCTTACGCATCGTGACATAATCTTCCGTCTCTGAGGGCTCATAGTTGCGACTGCCGAAGATCTTCTCACCGTGCTCCGCGAGGATAACCGAAGGTACAAGGAGACCATCCACGCGGTTGGAGCCAAACTCTGTAAACGACAAAGCGTAGGGCCCGGGTCGCACTCGCACGGCGATCATTCCCGAGAGGCAAGTGTACCAATTGAACGCACCCCAGAGCCTCTCATGGCCACCCATTCCGGTCCAGGAAACCTTGTTGCCCTCGATTTCAACGTCGAGGATAAGATTTGACACGGGAACTGGCTCAACCCAGTAGAAATGAGGAACCGTCAGAAGACTGGCACCCTCAGCCTCGGCCGGGTATACGCTGTTGTCAGCGTATCGCGGCGGTGACACAGATGTCCAGACAATAGTCCCCTTGGCCTCGGGGTTGTCCATGGTGATGCGCGTGCGAGACAGATCTGATGTGATTTCAAACGTGTACACCCAGTTGTCTCCCTTCCAGGTACCTCGAGTGCCTTGACCAGGGCAAGACTCAATGGTGGATTCCTCGGCATACTCGACAACTGCGTACCGTGATCCGTTGGCAAATGACCACTCAGCTGAGAGACGGAGGTTCCCAGTTCCCAGGAACGAGTAGTTGGGGTCGCGGTAGAAGCCAAACACGAAAGCTTCGAGGCCATCATCCGAGACACCGTCAAACTCCCACTGTTCGCCGGCGGTAGAGTTCATGGGCTCAATAGCAGGCTGCTCGAAATCGTGCTCTGGGGTGCTCAGGAAAAATACGGGCTTTTTCCCTTTGACCATGTCGTACCGAGTGACATGGCTCACTTTGCAATGCTCCGACACTCGGACAAGAGGCTCGTTTTTCCAGTCATTTGTCCAGCCTTTAGGGACACTCAGTCCAGCCTTGACGGTATCGCATCCAACGGCGCCAAGCAAAGCTAATGCGGTGGTAGCAAAACGGGTGTGCATGTCGACGGGGAATTGGGATTCTGATGGCTATCATAAAAGGATAAAACATTGGGAATACGATTCGGCCTATATCATAAAATGGCGAGCAACATGCGGGTTGATCACAAATGCAGGCTTCAGAGTGAGACAAGTCTATATCAGTTGTGTTCTCCGTGGCTTCGGACAGGTGTGGGTCTGTTCCCGTAAGCCGGTTGGCAGACTAGACCTCCGATCCGATCCCGTAGGCCCAGGCCGACACGGGCGTCATACAATCACTAAAAACAGCATCATTCGGCATTCACGGTTGGTAATCGGCTGTCAAATGATTTCATTTCGTTTGATCAGGATATTGTACTAGACGGCATAAACAAACCCAATCACTTCGTTCCAAAATGGCATCGACTATTCCCCCCAGCCAGACAATCATCAGGCAACATGCAGATGGCGTTCTCAAAATCACACCCGAATCGCCAATTCCCGAAATCGAGGCTCATCATGTCCTTGTGCGCACGCATGCCGTCGGGTTGAACCCATGTGATTTCAAGATGCCCGTTCGATTTCCTACCGAAGGCCTCTGGAACGGATGCGACTTCTCCGGAGTCGTTGCAGCGGTCGGCTCCGACGTCACGCGGCTCGAGGTAGGCGACGCTGTCTTTGGCGCGGTGCACGGTTCGAACCAGGGCGATCCGCAGTCCGGGGCCTATGCCGAGTATCTCAAGGCGGAGGCAGACTACATTTTCAAAACGCCGCCCGGGATTGCGCACGAGACTGCTGCGGCAATGTACGGCACCGGAATTGCCACAATTGCCATGGCTATATACTCTCTCAAGATTGGTGGTGATTTGAGTGCGCCCGCTACGGGCAAGGCATCTCAAACCGTCCTCGTGTTCGGCGGCAGCAGTACGGTCGGGATGATGGCAATCCAAATATTGAAGCTGTGAGTATCAAAACATCGAAACCTATCGACAGATGAGGCGTTGATCTAAATAATTATAGCTGCGGCCACCGAGTCATCTCTACGAGCTCGGAAAGAAATATGGAATTGGTCAGGTCGTATGGGGCTGAGGAGGTGTTCGACTACCGCTCGCCTACATGTGGCGCCGACATCAGGAAATATACCAAAAATGGCCTCTGCTATGTAATTGATCCATTCGGCGAGGCCAAAACCATGGCTGTGTGCTATGAAGCCATTGGCCGTGCTGGAGGCAAGTATTGTGCGCTGGAACAGTACCAGGAGGCGCTGGCAACCCGTCGCACCGTGACTCCGCTCCTTATCATGGGCTCCTCAATCGCTGGCCGCGGCCTGGTACTGCCTGAGCCATACGGTAGTCCGCCAGACCCTGAGCTGGGAGCATGGTCGCTCAAGTTTTACAAAGACCTACAGAGTCTGGTGGATGGAGGAAAATTGAGGCCATGCCCGCAGAAGATTTTACCCGGGAAGCTCGATGCAGTTCTTCCAGGGTTGGATCAGCTGAAGAACAAGCAGGTCTCCGGACAGAAACTGATTGTACCGCTAGCCTAGAATAGTTTTTTTCTTTTTAATATTTTCTACATAAAAAAGCGGCAGGCTCAATCGGATGCTCTAGAACCAGGCGACAAACGTGGCAAATGAAGAGTATTTGACCAGGATCGATGGTGAAAATTTTCTCCATCGCGAAAATAAAAAATGCACATATTGTTCTAATTTCTATATTAATTGCTGCTACCTTTGCAATGATCAGGTCTAGTCCTCTCGGTAATCGTAAACCAGCCGCACTGACACCTCCTCATCCCCCTTCTTGGTGACTGTTGTGCGGGTAAAGTGACGCTGTCCTTCAACCATCTCAAAGCCCCATGTACCCACAGAGTCCCAACCCATGCTCTTGTTTTTTGCAATCTCCTGGATAGCGAGAGGGCCAGTCTGGCCCTCATTAAGACGCGCTCGCAACTCGGCATCCTCAATCTCTCCAAGTGGAGTGTACTTGGCGTATAGTGCAATAGTGCCAAAGATGGGCACAGTTGCCTCCCGAGTCTGAGAGTCAAGAATGTAGTCATCTTCATTGTTGAAGCCACCGGGGGAGATGGTCTGCTTCACACGGACCTTGGTTACTTGGTCGGGGCCGTCCCCCGCAAGCTCAGTGGAATGCGTCATGGTGAGGGTAACGCTGGCATAAGCCAGTACCTTGCGGACAAGCCATGGAACACCTTGCTACAGGAACTCAAAGAGTTAGAAGTCAGAAAATGCAGATGAGAATAAATAATGGGCTCCGGAACCATCATTGGATCGAAAACCGGTAATTAGGAGGCCTTACAATTGTAAACGTCGGGTCAATGGGGTCTGAAAGTACGCTATTCTATCGAATTGTTAGGGCCGTACATACAACTGGAGGCGTTAAATTCTTACCATGACCCAAACCCCAGTCATATCGGACGTGCTTTTCTCAAGGGGTGCTGCCATCGCGTTACCTGGTTTTTGTTCACGCAACTTTTTTTTTTCTTTCGCTGTGATTCTATAATAAAAAGCCAAACAGGATCAGAGAAGCACTTGCCGCTAGAGACATTCAAAAACTGATTGTTCTTATTCTTTTTCGGCGAGATGAACAACAATAGTAAACGTAAATGCACCAAAGTGAACGGCTGCTGACGACACCTCGCACCCATTTTAATAAACCGGAGTCGGACTCGGCCCCACATCGGAATCGGAGAGCGGATCCTGAAAGCTAAATCTCAACATGAGTTTGCCAGTCTTGCAAGCCAATTCGATTCTGCTGTTTGATTTCCAAGATTCTTTCCATACAATTGAAAAGAAAGAAAAAACGGTCGCCAATCATGGGAATCTCAATTCTGGATCAGTTTGTAACGATGCAGGAGCAATTTGGTGTCCTGAGAGGCGCCATGGCTTCTTTGCGTCTTAGCAGGACCGATCTTGCGCTCTTGTCGCTGAGAAAGATTTGGCATGACCAAGTGGTATTAAGTATTCAATCAGTTTTGGAAACTTATCAAGAGGTTTCCGAGCAATTTGCAGTGCTTCGTAGTGTCATGGCTTCGCTGAGACTTACGAGGTGGCAGCTATTCATGCTGACCTTGCGGAAGCTGTTTCACGATGTACCAACATTCTTCAAGTATGCCATTTTGGCATCGGTGATTTTAGGGACCATCATCCTGCTTGATCATATCTTCGCGAGATTCACCTCTCTCAAGAGACTTGGTTTACCTGTACTGGAATTTCCAAAGGGGGACCATGGGTGGGATTACAAGGCAATTCTTCGTTTGGGAAAGGAGAGGGTGAGCATGCTCCTAGTTTGCGCCGGATCATCGATCGAGAAGCTAAATTAGTTACAGTACCCAGACACTCCATTCATCATCGCGTATTCCGGCTTTGAATACGTCGTCTACCCGTCATCTAGCTTCGATGAAGTGAAGCGCATCTCGGTTAAGCAGGCATCAATGCTCGAATTCTTTACGCATGTCTTCTTTCATGGATGGCGCTTCCTGGGAAGTGATACCAGCACTCTGCTTAAAACTATCGGTGTCGATCTAATGCGCGCGGTGCCAATCCGAGTGCAAGCTCGCCAAGAGGATGCTCAAGTCGCCTTCGAGAGAGCCATCGGGCCTTGCCCCGAGTGGAAGTCATTCCCGCTGTATTGGACTGTCCAAGAGCTCGTCGCCGCTACCAATGCGAGCGGTTTAGTTGGTCCTGAATTAGGAAATGACCGCCGATGGGTGAGGGCTGTTCAGCACTTCCCTATGGTCACTGCACTCGCTGTATATGTCTCAAATGCCGTCCCACGACTCCTGCGCCCGCTCGTCACAACTTTTGTATTTTTGCCTGCTTGGGGCTACTACATGTATCTCAAGATGCTTCTCAGACCTATGGTAAAAGCTGATTGGGTTGCATATGAGAATGCGGATGAAAAAGAAAAGAAGGAAATCCTCCGGGCGACACCCGAGAAAAAGTTCCCAATTACTGCCTGGCTGATGTCGCGGTACCGACCGGAAGAACGCTCTCTAAACCAGATTGCACACGACCTGATCGTCGCGACGTTTGAGTCCACTCCTTCCACGGCTGGTACATTGTTCTTCATTCTATCTGAGCTTGTGTCTCGCCCCGAGCTGGTTGAAGAGCTGCGAGATGAGGTAGACCAAGTGTTGTCAAATGGCCTCTTGCCACAGAGCACGTTGACAGAACTGCGCAAGATGGACAGCGTGATGCGCGAATCAACTCGAGTGAACCCTTTCAGTCTCCGTAAGTATCAAATGGCTCGCAATACATAATAAAAACCATAAAAAATACTAACGCATTCAAAGTGGTCTTGTTTCGAAGATTACGCAAGAGCTTGAAGTTGTCGATCGGACCCGAGCTCCCAGCAGGCTCTCTCATTTGCGTCGATGCGCACCACATCCACAGCTCTGAGGAGCTCTGGGAAGACCCTGAGAGCTTTGATCCCATGCGCTACCTAAAGCTGCGCGAGCGAGACGGCTTCGACTCGCGACATCAGTTCACAAGCCTTGGTAAGGACTCACCTGGGTGGGGAGACGGCACTCAGGCTTGTCCAGGACGAGTTTTCGCGGGCAACACCATCAAGATTATTCTGACGCACCTGTTGGATAAATACGAGATTCAACTGCCGCCTGGTGCGGAGAAGCCTAAACGCCATTGTATGCCAAACGGCTCTCTTGCACCAGACCTTTTTGCTCGCATTATGATACGGGAGCGGAAGCGTTAGTAAAAATCGGATATTTAAATCTAGATAGAATAGAGCTGCATCTGCAACTAGAGAGTTCACATAGCTTGAATCTATTCCAAGGTCCATCGTTCCATCAATAAATTACAGGACCTAGATTGCTTAATCTCTGGTGACTTTGACCAAGCTAGTTTCTCATTCCCCACTGTCTATTTGCCGAAAATCAAAAGGGCAAAGGGCAAGTCTCACCAAGATTGAAATCATAATATGTTGATTCTGTCAAATAAAATAACAGGCTAGAATTTAGATGCTTAAAACTATTGAAATCTAGTATAGACTAATGATGCGATGATTTGAAATCTATGTATCCAATCCTGCGAAACACTCATAGCCTGGCAGAGACTTCTTCCAACCGACACAATGCCGGCAGCTCAAAAGGTTTTCGGGGTCAACCTTGGCCTTAATCTTGAGGAGCTTGCTGTAGTTGTCGCCCCAAAACTCGTGGGCCCAATTGTCGTCCCAAGGGTCCGCCTCATTTGCATATGAACACCCATCGGGGATCACGTTCTTCCAATGTGATGTTGCGTTATTAAGCATGCTAACGATCTGTTTCCGTTCGCTAACAGGTGTACTCGATGTCCACTGCACAGCACCGGCGACTATCCACACTGATTTATACCACGCAGGGTTTAGGGCGGTATTAGGATTGGGGTTATTGCGGCCGTAGAGTAACGGCATCGTCGTAAGGAACGCGGTGGGAATCCCGGCAGCTTGAGTATCCATGATGGCGTCGACCATGCGCTTGCGAGCTTTGGAGTCCAAGAAGTGGCTCTCAGGCACTATTCGAGTGGTTGTAGCGAGAGCGTTGCTAATAGGCATGCTGACAGACTGTGTCCCATTCATATTCTCCACATAGAACTCGTAAAAGTTGTTGTAGGAGCGAATATCAACAGTACCTTTCTGGGATTTGACGAAATTCACAGCCGGAGCAAGCGCCTTCTTGGCCTCGGATACAGAGACCTTGTCATTGACAAGCAGGGAAAAGTTCGTGTTGGATGGACCGCCCCAACCCTGGAGGGCCCAGTCGTGCATGTTCTCAGCCATGATTGTAGTGAATTCCCGTTGGTTCTTCGAAGTCCCAGCAAAGGAGAGACTCGCCGCTGTGAGCGGCTTCTCGGGCTCGGTTGGGTGCGTCGAGTCGATTACTACACCAAACGCTCCTCCTCCGGCGCCACGCAGAGCCCAGAACAGATCCGGATCCGAGCACTTGTTTACTTTACGAACAACACCATCAGGTGTTACGATGGTAAACTGCGCAACGCGGTCAGCGCCTAGTCCACGGCCGCCAGACATGGCCCCATGCCCGCCGTTAAGCACCCAACCACCGGAAGCACCAATTGCATTGACAGTGCCGCCAAAATAAGTGACATTGTATTTGTGAGCAATTGTATAGGCTTCATCCGTGCTAATTCCTGCTCCGAAAGTAATGGCTGGAAACGGCTTAGTGCCCGCAGGGCAGCCTTCAGGAACGAAGGACTCGTCGAAGGATGAGTTCATCAATTTGCGGGTCCAGATAGCTAGGGAGCCTTGAAGAGTACTCCTCGTGAAATAATCGACACCGCTATTTTTTATGGACAGGCGTGTGCCGGACTGGCGAGCATGGTCGAAGATGGCCTGGACATCGCTGGAACTCCGAATCTCGACGTAGTAGGGTGATAAGACACCTTGCTCACACTTCTCGCCCAGAGGTTGGAATGTAACGGGGTCTAGGAGACATTGGTCTTTTTGGTTCGAGGCACATGCCTCGCCCTGGATGTATCGAAATCCTGAGTATTGACTGGTGCGAACCCAGCTAGAGTTCAGACCTTCTCTAACCGAGGCACAGGCAGCCCCCTGCAAATCTTCGAAACACGGTGCAGCCAAAGGAAGGGCCTGTTCCAATCGTCCCGCAAGGGTTGCGTTGAGTTGGTCTAGACCTTGAAGTCGAGTGGTTAAGGCACTGGCCGTTGAAGCAAGGAGGCCAATAAGACTGGTGTAAGACATTGGACGGATGGGCTTGAGCGCCATGGCTAACGACTGACTCTGGCAAAACAAAAAAAGAAAAGGGAGAAAAACGGTTTAACCAAACTCTCCAAAAAATAAACCATTTTGGTGGGGTGTGAGTAGTGGTGAGAACAGGAGTCGCTGTCGGAGTCGGAGTCGGAGCATCCACATTTTCCATCGGAGCCAGGACCGGAACCCGAATAACACTACATCATTCATCTCTACGCAGCCAATGGGTAATTCTTCTAGTTTGTGGAGCCAACTTTTGAGTTCTGGAAAACAAAGAAGATGACGTTGTATGTATTTACTATGCCATAATGTGAAGCAGCGCCGAGACCAATGTCTCACAATGCCCAGGGCGTTATGGCAGTTCATGGCCCGTCTTTTTCCGTCAAATGATCCAACTAACGGCGGCGAAAATAAAGCTTTGGTCGAATACTTTCCATACCACATATCCAAAAATGACACTGACTATTTTAAAGCACCATATGTCATAAACGTAATATTTGTTGATGCCTAGACGCGTTGCGTTGAAAGGGCGGTATTCCACGTGGGTGGCGGAATTCCACCCAGGGGTTACGCAAGGCGGTACACCGCCGGCGGATTCGCGTAGATCTTCTTTGCCATAAGAGCCGGTCACCTCCTGCTTTGGATGAATAAAGAGTAGATTATTTCAGCCCAAATCTAATTTTGTCCTGCTTCGCTCCTTTTCCCCTAGCTCTGGTTGTGCATACCACAATGTCATCCACGACTGCAACCAAGCCCCAAAACCAGTCTCGCCCAAGCGCCAATCAACTCAAGCATTTGTACTGGCAGGCCAGAAACCCACCCAAGGATCCTGGGAATTCATATGAGGGCAAAACTGTCTTGGTCACTGGTGCAAACACCGGCATTGGCTACCAGGCTGCGGTCAAATTTGCCGCGTTGGGGGCATCGCCGCTTATCATCGGGGTCCGCACCCAGGAGAAAGGCGAGGTGACAAAGGCATCTATCATCCGTGAGACTGGAAATGAGAACATCATTGTCATTCCAGTCGATCTGTCCACATTCAGTGCTGTCGAGGAATTTGCTGCGAACCTAAACTCAAAGGTGCCCAAGCTGGATGTCGCACTTCTCAATGCGGGTTTAGCCATGCCCAGTTTCACTAGGGGACCTGAAGGTTATGAGATTGCCCTCCAGGTCAACGTGCTATCCACGACATTGATGGCTCTGCTTCTCCTCCCCAAACTCCGAGAAACGGCCGGTGCAAACGGTGCCCCATCACATCTCACATTTACCTCCAGCAAGGGCTACGAGGATGTCGAAGAGTCATGGCTCGAGCCAGGCAAGACCTTGATTGACCAGCTTAACAGTGAAAATGGTTGGTCTGACCAAAGACACTACTCAATGGTCAAACTAGCTACCATGTTCGCGGTGCAGGGCGTGGCAGACCGGCACACCGACAACCAGGTCATCATCAATGCTGCGTGTCCAGGATTCTGCAAGACGGATCTTGGTCGGAATTTTTCTCTCGTTTCCAAGATCGTCATGGGTCCCATCCAATACTTTGTTGCACGAACCGCCGAGCAGGGGAGTCGGTCACTTGTGAGTGCGACATGTCTTGGCACAGAAAGCATCGGCAAGCTCTGGCACGACGATGCCGTCCTTGAGTAAGTCACCTCGTCCACTAATAGAGAGAGAAAAAATTAGAAGACGCGGCCCATGCTGACCATGACGTTTCAGACCCTCCAAGCTTCAAGCTAGTGACAGGGGGGCCGAATTATACCGAGAAACCTGGGATCAAATCCTGACCATCTTACGTCAGCATTCGACTTCCGATGATATTTAGGGAAGAAAGCATAGGAACCATCATGATTAGTAAAACTCTGAAGTTGGGGTAAAGACAGATCGTAAGCTGGGTGCCTTGTTGATGACGCCGCTGCGGCTTGGCTGAGTCAATTGCTGTGTCCCCTAAGCGAATTGAAGTTCATTTTTCTAGATAGCTCACAGTTCTTTTTTTTTTTTTTTGTGAATCTCGGGGGCTCGGCGAGATGCGTAGGATGGCAGACAAAAGTGCTTGCAATAATCGATGGCAATATAGTGAGCTCTCGGCAACTCGGCAACCCAATCGTCTTTTGACGTAGTGCGCCATTAATCAGCATGGGACAATTAACAGGTAAGATGTTGTAGGATTGGAATAAGATAATTATCAAAATATGAGGCTGAGGTATCAAGTGGTGAGAGAAATCCATCCCTTTCTTAGCCCTGCGCATCCAGCAAATGCTTCACCTTGTTCGTAATATCCCTAAGTGACAAATCTGCGATCCCGTCTTCCGTTGCGGCCCTCATCCGTTCCTGATGTAGAAGAGTCTCCCGGATCGAAACCGCGACTGGGCTCAAGCTGAGAACCGGCCTCTTGTGTTCGCCGTCATCGCTGCATCGTCCATAGACGTCCGAGCTGGCAATGCCTAGCATCACTTCTATTCTCTGAAAGAGGTCATGTCGGATCTCGATTAATACTTGTATTTGGAGGCTTGGGTTATTTAGAATATGGTGGCTGCCGAATTGCAAACTTGGGAGCTTGAGAAGACCGGCGGTTTGTCCGGATCCGCTTGCGAGAATCCGATGCAGAAGCGAGAAGACGGAACGCCACATGCGTATTAGGTATACATAGGACGTGACAAGAGCCGTCATGAGCAGGATGTCGTAGCTCTCAGGCTTCTTCGGGCCGTTTAAGTCTGTGGAATCTTTGCATGCGGGGTTAGAGCACACTGCATCGCTCACGGGCTTGGGCACCTGGAGCAAAGCCTCATGACCCGGTTGAGGTGTTGTTCTCGCGATCATGGTTGCAGGAATATCGCCGTTAAATACCGATGTTTCTAACGAGCCGCCGTCTACCGCACTCTGGTAGCTCATCCTTGGACGGTGTGGCGGTGCGTTCGTCGATGTTAAGCTTTCAAGAATCTCCAGGAGCCGCGACGTGTGATCCAAGCCGTTTCGGACACGCCGGTCCATCGATTTCGGTAGAGTCTCGTCCAGAGGGCTAGGTGGATTGTTTTTGAGCGCATGGTAATGCTCAATAAGAGTAGCGCAGAATTTCATTGCATGTTTCAGAGGACTCTGCAAGTCATCCTCCCAGCTTTCGCTCCGCGGCGACATGTTGAAGTCATCGACAGACCCGGCGGAACCTGCCATTCCGATTTCATCTTGCTGCTCTGAATTGACGGTGGGTCCGCTTGATGTGTCGTTACAGTCAAAACCAACCATCATAAAATCCATTGAATTGACCTAATGGTTTTCCCATTAGTCTACCACTCACGACGCTGCTTCAGTGGGTTAGGGCGCTGGCTTTACCTGAACGGCCTCCTCCAATCCAATCATTTCGTCAGTCTCTCCAATATCGCAGTGATCGATATCAGTCAGATCATGCAGCTTGTCTCCTAATTGGGGAAGACATCGTTGTGGGGGTGACAGGGCTAATCTCGCCAACTGCAAGGGGTTAACGGACCCTTGGCCACCCGACGTCTCCACGAGGGTGCTCTGTGAACTTGATGGTGGAACGGACGATCTATGGCTGTTCACCGATCCTGGGCGAGTTTCTGAGGACAATTGCTGTAGTGATGTGCGAATTGGGCTGATATCCTCATTGCGACCTGCATTCCAGGGCTCCGCCCCTGCAAGAAAGCCATGGTGTGAAGTCGCGCTCGGTGCCGTGGTACTTGGTATCGGTTTGTTGGTAGGGGTTGTTGTCTTGCACACCAGATTCGCCTTGATGCAGCGTCCACAGCCATTCCTCTCGCTTGATGCAGAAGGTCTTTCGCACCGGAGCTTATATGTGCGGCAGCGGTCGCACGCGAAGCGTCTAGATGGCTGTCTCCCATGCATCGTCACGAAAATTTTGTTGCTTCAATTTGCTCCTTGATGTGAGTCTGACAAACTAAAAGTTCAATCGGAAGTTCTGATGCGAAATGCTGGTTCCAGTGGTGACCTTTTTGGAGAAAATCACTGCCTGTTTAGGGAAGTAGCGAAGTACTGGTGGCAAGTAGAATATATCTGATGATGACGATGATGCGCACGACTTAGGTGAAGATGCAGAGACTTTATGTTAGTAATTGCAAATTTGGGCATTTTATTCGGGAGCTTTGAAGTAATAAAGCCTTGGGTTCACCAATAAAATCCCCCTGCTTGCAGTTCCAAGGAGGATTTGGGCACTTTTGTGAGTGATCAGCAAGGCGCAAGAAGACTGAGACTTTTAAAGCTACCCGCTTACCTCTGGTCTCGCTAGATAAAACGAAGGAGCCTGCTACCGGCGGAATTAATTCACATGCATCCTGCCTCTAGCCAGATTCAGATGAAGCATTGCCCCTCAAGAGAACCCCACGGCGGCAGCAGCATCACACGCAACTATGCATGTAAGATTACCATGCCGTTGAGGTGACCGCGCACGTCAGGCGAAACAAGATAAGCACTATCTAAAAATATAGAGACCTGTGAGCACGCGCATGAATAAACTTCCATAGGTGTTCCAATTAACGGCTGGAAGTCTGTCTCCTAGATAAGCACAAGAGCAAAATCAAAAACGAAATTGATAGGTCAGCGGTTTGTGCTTTTTTCTCGACAAAAGAAAACCTACGGAAGCGCTTCTAAAATCAAATCTTTCAATAATACTTATCAATCTTTCCTATTCCTAGAGCGGTGCACGCTCCCATTAGTAGCTTAGTAGTGGAGGGAAAACATGCTGCAAGCGCAACCATAAACCAATATCCCGCGTATTATCCCGGGAAATCCGAGCAAGGAGTGGAGAACGCGTTTGCCCTTTTCCCATATTCTCTGTTTTTCTGCCAATTTCATTGGTTATGAGCAAGCCCCCTGCGACATCGTGGAGACACACTTGTCTCCATGGTTCGGTAGCGAGATGATAATAGCATGGCATCCCCATACTTCATAGCTTCTCTAATTGGCAGTTCTTACACATCCGAGCACTAGAGAACCCTAGCCTCGCCTACCGATAAATCCACAGGGCTGAAACCCCACGAATAGCATTCGCCCACGTTGGTCTTGGAACGTGAAGTTGTGTCAGTCGGCCGCGGCCGAAGCGGCACGATACCCACTTGCCGTTATGTCCGCTCGTTAGATCCGGGGCAACAAGTTTAGCCTAAGATACTATGGACGAATAGTCATGTCCACAGCAAGCATCAGCGGGACATTCACAGATAAATACAGATGTGCAGCCATCAGCGAGCCATTCCATTCTATCACCTGCTTGATTCGCACGCATGCGCTCGCAAAAATCGGCTCCGCATATTACTCAACGCACTCCGCCGTTAACATTATAAATGATCCATCACACACTCCAATTCCGAAAAAGAAAAATTATGCATCTGAATATGCACCAGCCACAACTACATTGGTATATTACGCATTCCCTGTCTCAGCGATTCGATCTGTCTCAGACCCGTGGTCATTCCCTATGACACCATTTTCTCCATCAGCGAAGCAATTTATCTTCGCGTCTTGGCCTTTTTGGTATACAAACATGAGTGACATACCTTGGATTGAAAAATGTGGCTGGCCAGATGATTCTGATTTTCATCTTCGTCCACAATACTTACTCCAGGCTTACTAAGCTGATATCAAGGTCACCGTTCCAAGACCAAAGGTCGCTCAAAGCCCCTGTGATCATGCAACTCCGCCACTCCTATCAAAATGCTTCCACCTCGCCTATAGCTCAAATTTTAATCGGAAATTGACAAATTTTCCTAGAATCAGTAGAGCTTTTGTTGTAATTTTCTTTCTTCGTACCCAA
This sequence comes from Calonectria pseudoreteaudii, assembly GCA_001879505.1. Lineage (NCBI taxonomy): Eukaryota > Fungi > Ascomycota > Sordariomycetes > Hypocreales > Nectriaceae > Calonectria > Calonectria pseudoreteaudii. The sequence continues at coordinate 375,690 of KV875244.1, read as the reverse complement.
ACCAGAAACCTATTTCCAAGAAGCTGCAGGCTGCAGAAAATTTCTCGCCAACATCCGGCTCGGCCCGAGAGCCAGCGCAGCCGTTAGTGCATTTCGCGTAGCCAGGGTTCAAAGAAAAAATGACACCCGTGTCACTCTCGGCTAAGATTTTGGGGTGTATTGGGTAACATCCTGGCTCTGGCCCTGGCGGCGAGGACAGCTTTTAGACGATATCTCCGGAAGATCACGGGGTGTTTCAGCTGAAGACCGTGGCTTATACGAGAGATTTCAATAATACGTAAAATATATACATGATCACTTATTTTGATTGGGTCGAATGGTCTCGTCAATGGACACACCTACTTTGGGTCTTGTTCCCCGATTCGACAGTGTGCGTTTGTGAAGATTTCGGCACCCTCATGGATGGTTGCAGTAGGCCCTGTCTATTAATGCAGCCGCTTATGTCAAAGCATTGCCACACTCTCGGGAACCTTATCTGAACACATTATCCAGTCAATTGTTTCAATCACAAGCTATTCCAAAATTTAGCTGATGATTTTCGCTTCTACCCTACACCCGGATTTTTGTCTTAGGTGATCCGCTGCTCTTTCAGCTCAGCCACCGAAGCACCCGAAAGCAACAAAGAAGTGGGCAGGTGCATATAGCTGTATCTATTTGTGAATGGAAATATCACGATGGTATGAGTTTAAAACAAGCACAGCTACGTGATGACCTTTCAGTAAAGAAGAAATTTCTGGAAAACCCAGTACCAGAGATTCTTCAACAACCAAAATAATGTGCATTAGTGAGAAAGGATATACGCGAGACTCGGAAAATACGAAGTCAGTGCTAGAGAATTTGGTGGCTGTCGGGACTTTTCCTGACTCGCCGACACGAGATGGCAAGGGGCGGAGAGACATGCAGCTGAAGTGACTAACAAGCCGCGCCCCATTATCCACATCGGCGGAGTTCCGATGCCCCGTTTTCTTTTTCCAGATCGTAAGGGGCATATCGGCCGCCGATCTGATCTGCGGAAAGATGAAAACGGCGAGATTTACCCCTTTCCGTTCTAGCTGTTCAACCTCATGAACTCCCCCTCTCTGTTTCTGTGTCATAAGTCTGGCGGAGTTCCGGCATTCCCCACTCCTGCATTCCCTATCTGCGAATAAGGCGTAGCGGAAAACATGGCGACATATTCAACTGAGACACTTTCAATACACTCGGCTTCTCTGGACCCTTATTCGTTGAGCTAGTTGTGACGGCTCGTACATACCTCCAACCTTCTGCTCAAATCTTGAGTGGGGAGTATGGCATGTGCTTGATTGATCAGCCCTCAGCATGAACCCCCCACTCTGGTTCTGGCTGCATCTGCCCCGCAGGATTCATACCCCAATGGCGAGTCGGTCTCGAAGAGACTACAGTACTCCTTGGATCTTATCTAGCAGGTGCCTTGGATGATGGTTGCTGAGAACCAAACACCGTGGTCTGACCATTCCCTCTATCCACAGCACATGCCACGGTCAATGCAAGGTAGATGGGCACAGATATCCCGTATTGGCCTCAAACTTTAAACCATAGGTGATTCTGGGGTTGGATACACCTTTGTAGATGTTCATGGGACCTGCACGCTCTATAAATCCAAGAATGCGGCCAATGCGGCTATGATCTGGCGGTCCGTTCGGACGTATGTCTTGGGTTTGCTCTCCAGTCCCAGCCCTGTTACAAGATTGGAACGCTTGGCGCACACAAAATAGCTGATCATAATCATATATCACATCATCCGATTATTTGATGGCGACGCGATGGCTCGGGTATCGGCAGAGCGTGAGCTCCCTGAACTTCAAGCCTCTGCCATGGACCTCATGTTGCACGTTGGGTTTGACCTCCGGAACTGGTCGATAGGATGGAGCTGAGGGATAGTTTCCTTCCCAAGGGGCACCTCTATAAGGCGACTGCTTGTCTATAGAGACGATAGAAAGGATGGGCCAAAGCCCGATTTAGCATATCATCAGAGCGAGATAAGAGGTAGAAAAATAGTTTACAGGGCATTTAATCAAGGCTTCAGCATATAAACGAACATTCTGTGCTGTCTAGAACCTACAACGTCTCTCGCTCGATGCCAAATCGCTTATCAAGCCACTGGAAGACCTTTTGGTTGCATAGAGCAATAGCTCCCATCTTAGCTTGCAGGCCACCTTCACCTGGTTTAGTAGCGACCCAAAGCTCCTTATCCGCTTCCTTCTGATTTGTGAGGGCGCTGAAGACCATGGAGGTGTGGTCGTCGACATCTAGCCATAAAGACTTTCCAGCGCCGGTGACGAAGACGGGGCACGTCACCCTGTCGAGATAGGTGCCCTTGTCCTGGCGAAGAGTATACAGCTTCATAGATCTGAGAATTTGGGTCGGCGTGGAGACTCCGAAGAACCGTGCAGACATGGAAATGTTCCAGCGCATCTGGAAGTCAAACTTGTTCCCGAACCAGATCATGTGGTCAACGAAGTTGTCGGGGATCCACCCCTTGAGCCACGCGTTGAGAAATGTTGCGGACACTTGCTTAGTAGCAAAATCCCAAAAGTCAAAGAGAGGATCCACGGCGACGCATGCCGTGTATCGTGGGTCCACGGCAGCTCGGAGAGCGAAGTAGCCACTTAGCGAGGTGCCAGCGATGGCGACACGGTTGAAGTCGATGCCAATATCGTTTTCCTTTGCGTATTTCTGAACGTAGTCTAGGACTATCTTGTCGACAACCTCGTAGTCCGGTCGCATCGGCACGTTGTGTTCGTGGAGAGTTAAACCTTGGCCGGGGCCTTCGAAGGTCAGAACGGCGTATCCTAACTCAGGGCCCTCGGCAGGATACATGTGGTAGATCTCTTCTTGCATCCCATCTGCGCCGACTGGGTTGACGACGAGAGGGGTCCCGTCTTGAACTCGCCGAGAGGCGTGTGGGAGATAGAGGTATGCGGGGAGACTGACTCCATTTTCGTATGGAATTTCTAAGATGTGGATAGGATGAGGTGCGAGAGTGATAGCTTTTCGGAATAGCTCGACTGTTTTGCGTAGAATGGGAACGGTGCGAGGGTCTGATTTGGTCGGCACATCGGAGCACATCATATAGGCGCTGGCACGGGTATAGTTTGCGGCGCGAAGATAGGCCATCCGGGCGGCGTTGCGATGGCCATTTCTCAGGGCCTCATCAGCAATTTTCTTTGCCCTCTCGCTCTGTTCCGCCCAGGCTTTGTGCCAAGTTACGGGGTCATTTTCTTTGATTTGGCCCACAGCGTCGAGCACCTCTGCAACATCGGCACCTCCGGAGCGAGTTGTACCAAGGATGCGAATAATTTCAAAGTTGAAGAACTCGCCCTTGTAGAATTGATGCATGGTTGGCATTTGAAAATGAGCTGCTGAAATTTCTTGTCCAGTGTGGATTCAGCGTCAACGTGAGATAACGTCCACTATGAAGTCTGGCGATGCAGTAAAGACGAAATGTATGGTTACAAAATAGAGTGATTTGACATATACGAAAGCTCCACACCTACCAACCCGATCTACAGGCACAGGCCTTGGCTTATTCATTTACCTTTCCTTTTCCTGAAAATAGGTTGCGATGTGTGAAGATCCCCTTGCTGTCTGAGTGAGCGTTCCATGTACCGGAGCTGACGGAGCACCCCGATTGGACCGCGCCACTCCGAACATGTACGTACGGACGCATCTTGCCCAAAATAGACCTCTGTTACATCCGATGACTGATATGGTACAGGATTCTTACAGCATACGGAGTGGAAACAGTGTGCATGCCAGCCTTGCGAGGAGACCGGCGCTTGCACATCATGCTGTCAACCTAGCTGCATAGCCCCTTGTCGTCCACGCCGGAGACAGAAAGCTCCGCACATCAATTAACCATAGAGAATTCTCTAGTCCATATCCAAGCCGCCTCTATCATCTGTAGGAAACTAAAAGGCATCCTTTGGCCTCTCCTCGCTTTCCTCTCCTTAGCCATTGAGTGATTCAACATTCCAAACCGGCCATATTTCACATATCTTTCTCTTTGGAAGCCACCAAAAGCACAAACTCACACTTCCCTACTTCCTTTCCATACCCTTATCATATATCATTCAGTGTTGCTTCCTAGCTACCCTTAGCTCAGCGCAAACATGGCCCATCAACTGGAATATGTCAATCAACCAATTGCCATTGTCGGGAGTGCTTGCCGATTCCCCGGAGATGCCTCTTCTCCGTCCAAATTATGGGAGCTCCTCCAAAAACCTCGGGATGTCCTCAGTGATATTCCACCAAGCCGATTTAACACTGATGGATTCTATCATGAAGATGCGACCCACCATGGTGCCACAAATGTCCGGCAATCCTACATTCTAAACCAGGACCATCGTCATTTTGATGCTCAATTCTTTGGAGTAAAGCCTGTTGAGGCGAACTCTATTGATCCTCAGCAAAGACTTCTCATGGAGACTACCTATGAGGCTCTGGAAGCCGCAGGTATCCCAATAGAGAAGATCCAGGGCACAAACACTGGCGTTTATGTCGGCTTGATGACCGGCGACTATGCCGATCTGCTTGGTCGCGATATTGACAACTTCCCTACATACTTTGCTTCCGGTACCGCCCGGAGCATCATTTCGAATAGAATATCCTACTTCTTCGATCTTCATGGTCCATCCATGACTATTGATACCGCGTGTTCTTCCAGCCTCTACGCTATCCACCAGGCAGTTCAGAGTCTCCGAAGCGGCGAGTCCGACAGCGCCATTGTCGCTGGATCCAACCTTCTGTTGGGCCCTGAACAATACGTTGCTGAGAGCAAGCTGAAAATGCTTAGCTCCAATAGCAGAAGCCGAATGTGGGACAAGGACGCCGATGGATATGCTCGAGGTGATGGCGTTGGGGTTTTAGTGTTAAAAACACTGAGCCAAGCGCTAGCAGATCACGACGATATTGAGTGCATTATCAGAGAGACCGGCGTTAACCAAGATGGCCGCACAAAGGGCATTACAATGCCTAACCCGGTGGCTCAGCAGGAGCTCATTAATGTCACCTATCAGAAAGCCGGGCTGGATCTGTCCAAGCCTGCTGATCGACCTCAGTACTTTGAGGCCCACGGAACTGGTACTCCTGCCGGTGACCCAGTGGAGGCTGAGGCTATTAGCACCGCATTTTTCGGCCCTGGTGTTGGCTTCAAAAGGACTCCCACCGATGCCCCTCTATATGTTGGTTCAATTAAGACTGTCATTGGCCATACTGAAGGCACTGCCGGTATTGCCGGTATCATGAAGGCCTCTCTGGCGCTTCAAAACCGCATGATCCCCCCTAATATGCTCTTCAATGAGCTCAGTCCCCAGGTCAAACCTTTCTACACTTATCTGCGCATCGCTCAGGAGGCTCAGCAGTGGCCGGAAGTTGAGTCAAGTGACTTACGTCGTGCCAGTGTCAATAGCTTCGGCTTTGGAGGTGCAAATGCGCACGCTATTCTTGAGAACTTTGTGCCGGACCATACACAAGACCATGGAGGAAGTTGTGATGGACCTGATGGACCGTTCATGTTGCCCTTCAACTTCTCTGCTAGTACCGAAAGTTCTCTGGTCAAACTTCTCGGAGCTTACTCCTCTTTTATCAAGGAAAACTCCACTATCAGCCTGCGGGATCTCTCCTGGACTTTGAATACCCGAAGATCTAGCCTCCCAGCGCGGGTTTCCATCTCGGCTCTGACTGTCGAGGATTTGGCCGAAAAGCTCGAAGATACTAGTCAGTCATCCGCTGGTGTCAAGACAATCTCCAGTTCCCAGGTTACATCCGAGGGCAAGCCCCGTCTTCTTGGTATCTTTACTGGTCAAGGTGCTCAATGGGCGACCATGGGTGCAGACCTGGTGCAGAGTTCGCCCCTATTCTCAGAGTGCCTCGATAGGCTACAGAATGCCCTCAACTCTCTTCCCATTGAGCACGTACCCGAGTGGACCATTAAGGAAGAATTGCTCAAGGATAAAGATTGTTCTCGCATCGGTGAAGCGGCACTCTCACAACCCCTATGCACTGCTGTGCAGGTTGCCCTGGTTGATATTCTCAAAGCTGCCAAGATCGATCTTGCTGCGGTAGTCGGCCACTCCTCTGGCGAGATCGCTGCGGCGTACGCTGCTGGTTACCTCTCAGCCGAGGATGCCATTCGTATCGCTTACTATCGCGGTTTCTTCCTTAAGCTAGCCGGTGGCACTGATGGATCAAAGGGTGGTATGATGGCTGTTGGAACGTCTCATGAGGACGCCGAAGAGCTTTGCGAGCTGCCTTCCCTCGAGGGCCGCATCTGCATTGCTGCTAGAAACTCGCCAAATAGCTTGACGTTGTCCGGAGATCTTGATGCCATTGAGGAGGCCAGGGTGATTTTGGAGGATGAAAAGAAATTCGCGCGCCTCCTTAAGGTTGACAAAGCTTATCACTCTCACCACATGCAACCTTGCTTTGAGCCGTATGTTGCAGCCCTTAAGGATTGCGATATCAAGATTCAGGCCCGCCCTGATGATGCGACCGCCCCCGTCTGGATTTCTAGCGTTGTCGGTGAGGACATTGATAATATTGACATTAGAAAGCTCCAGGGCAAGTATTGGGGTGAAAATATGTGCCAAGCTGTCCACTTCTCACAGGCTGTGGAGTATGCGATTGGTGCCGCAGGCCCTTTTGACATGGGCATTGAGATTGGTCCTCATCCTGCCCTGAAAGGTCCTACTACCTCGGCAATCAAAGAAATATCTGGCCAGGAAATCTCCTACACAGGGACACTCGCACGTGGTTCAAACGGAATTGAGGCGATTTCAAGCTCTTTCGGTTCTCTATGGCAGTTGCTCGGCCCGGGCGTAGTAGACTTTACGGCTTATGATGAGGCTATTTATGGCAGCACGGCTTCGCCTAAGCTACTGAAGGGTCTGCCGATTTATATCTGGGATCACGACCGTGTTTATTGGCACGAGTCACGGTACTCCAAAGCATTTCGTGGCCGCAGCCAGATTCCGCATCAACTTCTCGGCACCATGTGTCCTGATGGCATTGAAAATGAAGTTCGCTTCAAAAACTACCTCACTCCCCGTGAGATTCCCTGGCTCGTGAACCACCAGATCGAGGGCCAGATTGTCTTCCCTGCTGCTGGCTACATATCGGCAGCAGTCGAGGCTGCTGCTAAGCTTTACCCAAAAGAGTCGATTCAACTGCTAGAATTTGTCGATTTCATTATCGGACAGGCTCTGATTCTTCAAGAGAACGGTGGCATCGACACAATTCTATCCCTCAAAGTCATTGAGGAGAATGCTGATGTCGACGAGCTTGTCTTTGCCTATTATTCCGACAGTGGGAAGGAGACCGGCGCGATGGTCAAGAATGCCTCTGGCAAGCTCCGCGTTGTGCGAGGCACCGCCTCAATGGATACACTGCCGGCTCCATACGTGCGTGAAGGCCTGTATCAAGACCTTGAGTGGGAGCGATTTTATCTGGCGACCGAGGAGCTGGGCTTCGGCTACACAGGTTCATTTCAAAGTCTCTCGAACACTAGTCGGAGGCTTGGTGAAGCTGTAGGTACACTGGGTGTTCCTGAAGCGGACAACAATGGCTCTCCCTCACTCATAATCCACCCTGGTACCCTTGATTGTGCTATTCAGTCTATCATGTTGGCTTTTAGTTACCCTGGCGATGGTCGCCTGCGTACGATCTACTTGCCAACCAAGGTGGACCGCCTTCGCATTAACCTTGCGTATTGCCGGGAGTCCACTCTCCAGTCTGGTGCTCAGCTACCATTTTACTCATCCATGGGAAATGATGAAGGCACTGATCTATCTGGTGATGTTGAGATTCACTCAGTTGATGCCAGCCATACAATTATTCAGCTGCAAGGTCTCCATGCCACACCTTTGAACCCTTCAACGTCTGAGAATGATGCCAAAATTTTCTCCGAACTAACTTGGGGACCTGAGATACCGACAGGGACAACTGTCACCTGGGAAGGTGATGAGTATGCTGACGATCTTGACTTGTCATTTCTTATGGAGAGAGTCGCGTACTTCTACCTTCGCCAAATTGATAAGGAGTTCCCCAAAGGCCAACGCCAAGGTTTTGAGTGGCACCATGACCGTCTGTTTGACTATGTGGACCACTGCTTGCAATATGTTGCAAGTGGCACACACCCATACGCAAAGATGGAGTGGATTAATGACAAGAGGGAAGAAATTATCAGAATCATTGATCGGTTGGTTTACCAAATTCTTACCACAACGCACATGATTGATTCTAACGGAATGTGTAGTCATCCTAGCAGTATCGACTTGCGCATCATGAAAGCAGTCGGTGAGAACATCACTACTACGATCAGAGGTGATATGAATATTTTGGAGGCTATGATGCATGAAAATATGCTCAATGACTTCTACGCCTACGCTTTGGGTATGAATACCTACCTTGAGGACATGGCTCGCATTGTTGGCCAATACAGTCATCGCTTTCCCCATATGAACATTCTTGAAATTGGTACGTTGAATAAGATGCGGTACATCAGTAAACCTTAAACTAAGTGGTATAGGTTCTGGAACTGGCGGTGCAACTGACATGATTCTCCGACGTCTGAACGGAGCTTTCTCCTCGTATACATACACTGATATCTCAAGCGGATTCTTTGAAAAGGCCGAGGAGAAATTTTCTGAGCATCGCTCTCGAATGATATTCAAGGTTTGTGATATTGAAAAGAGTCCTGCTGACCAAGGTTACGTTGAGGGGTCCTATGACCTTGTCATTGCGTCTCTGGTGCTTCACGCTACCCGAAACTTGGAAGATACCATGAAGAATGCCCGGAAGCTACTAAAGCCTGGTGGTCACCTTCTCATGGTTGAGCTCACTGACAATGATCCAATGCGCTTTGGTTTCATTTTCGGCGGCCTGCCTGGTTGGTGGCTCGGCTATGACGATGGCCGCAAACTATCTCCCTGCGTGGGACCTGAAGTATGGGAAGACCTGATGCACAAGACGGGCTTCTCCGGCATCGAATCTCACACTCCTCACAACAGCAGCTTCCCTCTGCCCTTGGCTGTCATCACTTGCCAGGCTGTTGATGACAAGATTTCGTTTCTCCGGGAGCCTCTTCTCCAGAGCCATGAGGCGTTGGGTTTGAGCAATCTGACCATCGTCGGAGCTGGAAAGCACAAGATATCCGACGATGCTTTAGATGAAAGTGTTACTCGCCACTACAAAAGCATCCATCGATTCAACAGCCTTGATGAAGTTTCCACTGCTGAATTGCCCTTTTCTGGTACCATCGTTTGCCTTGCCGATCTCTTCGAGGAATCTACTTTTGAGAATATATCCTCTACCCAGCTAAAAGCTCTCCAAAACGTTTTTAGTCAGAGCAAGAATATTTTATGGGTTACCTGCGGGGCCCAATCCGACAGCCCCTACAAGAACATGTTTGTTGGCTTGCACCGAAGCGTTACACTGGAGTTGACGCACGTCCACTGTCAGGTTCTTGACTTTGCCACGCCTTCCGAGATCAACTTTGTTCTCATTGCCAAAAAGCTGTTACAACTTGACGGGTACACCCACTGGGAGGAAGAGGGTCAACTCAAAGATATTCTCTGGTACAACGAGCCTGAGATCTACATTGAGAATCAGCAGGTCATGATTCCTCGCTTCCGTCTCAGTTCGATGCGAAATGACCGATACAATTCTTCGCGCAGACTCCTCACGCATGATGTGGATATTAAGCATACCAGATTATCCATTGTGCCACAAAATTCCAAACCTGTAGTGAGACAGAAAGGAACGGCCAACAACCCTCGCATGGGGGGCATAAAGCTCAGTCATTCCCTACTTAAAGCCATCAGAGTATCTAGGGAGAGCAAGGCGTTCATATCTCTCGGCGAAGACTCTCAGAACGGCTCAAGGGTTCTTGTGTTATCTAGTTCTCTAGATTCGCACGTATACGCCCCGGCTGGCTGGACCATTGCGGCACCTCAGTCTGATGAACAAGCTTTGAAAGCTTTGATGTCGCTGTATATGCAGCTCCTGGCCCACAGCATCCTCGACAACGCCATTCAAGGAAAGTCTATTGCCGTATTCAACCCCGGATATGCTCTTGGTGGAGCTCTTGCCAAGCTTGCCAATGAGAGAGGCATTCAGTTAGTTCTTTTGACCACTGCGGCGAAGAATTGCACGAGGCCTTGGGCTTACGTACATCCTCGTGCGACAAAAGTATCTCTTCAGAAACTGCTACCAAAGAACCTCTCCATGTACATTGATATGGACACGCAGAGTGAGACTTCAGGTCTCGTGCATAGCTGCCTCCCCCCAGACTGTCCCAAGCTCGACCACAACGGCTTGGTCAGCGATTATGCTCAACTTGATCTCAGTCCGCTTGGGGTTCGACATGTGTCTGACCACGTCCAAATGGCATGGCTCAACTGTGTAGAAAATCTCACCGCCACAGAAATGGGTTCCATTCCGACTATCTCCCTCGATGAGATCACGCAGAACAGCTCTACTTCCTTCCAGGAACAAGCTATCGTATCCTGGCAGGGACAAAGCATTGTTCGCCTTCAGGTTCAGCCCGCCAACAAAGAGGTCAGCTTCTCATCAGACAAGACCTTTTGGCTTGTAGGCTTGACTGGTGGTTTGGGTCTATCTCTTTGTCAGTGGATGGTCGATCGTGGCGCGAGATACATCGCCTTGTCCAGCCGCAACCCTAAAATCCAGGATACCTGGCTCCAGACTATGTCTGCTCAAGGCTGTACTGTCCGCGTGTTCGCTAATGATGTCACAAAAAGAGAGTCTCTTTGGGATGTTTACAAGCAAATTAATGGAACTATGCCTGCTATTGGCGGTGTTGCTCAGGGCGCCATGGTTCTCCATGATACTCTATTTCCTGATCTGGATATGGAGCGTCTAGAGAAGGTTGTAAAGCCCAAGGTCCTCGGAAGTGTATACCTTGATGAGATGTTTCATGAAGCCAACTTGGACTTCTTCGTTTATTTCTCATCAATGGCCTATGTCACGGGCAACCCAGGACAGAGTGCCTATTCAGCTGCCAACGCCTTCATGGCTAGTCTGGCTGCTCAGCGGCGCAAGCGCGGTCTTGCCGGCTCTGTCATCAACATTGGCGCCATCATGGGCAATGGTTATGTATCTAGAGAACTTACCCTTGGGCAACAATCATTTCTCCATAAAGTTGGTCATTCTTGGATGTCTGAACAGGACTTTCACGAAATCTTTGCCGAGGGTGTTCTGGCGGGTCGCGCTGGGTACTCTGATACCTACGAGATGGCTACCGGTCTCCGACTTGATGATGATGAACAACGCGACTGGGCATCTAACCCCATGTTTCAACATCTGGTCCGTAAAACAAGCGACCAAGTCACTAGTCAGAAGAAGAACAAGTCTGGCACTGCAATGAAGCCACAGTTGCTGGAAGCCACCAGTGACGATGAGGTGTTTGGTATCTTGCAAGGTAAGTGCCCCGCCACAACATAATTAACTAATTTCATCTACTAACTTTATCTCAGTGGGACTCCTCACAAAACTCCAGGTTGCCCTTCAAGCTGATGCCGAGAAACCAATGATCGACATCAGGCCTGATGAGCTCGGCGTAGACTCGCTCGTTGCAGTTGATATCCAATCCTGGTTGCGTAAGGAACTAGGTGTCGATATGCCTGTCCTGAAGATTCTCAACGCGCCTTCTGTCCGCGATCTCTTGCATACTACACAGGAGTTGTTGACCCCCGATATGATCCCTAAGTTGGGTGGAGAGGCAAAACCCAAGAATCCTGAGCTAACCAAGGAGGTACCTGTTGTTAATGTTGTCAACGCGGTAGTAGAGTCTCACAACTTGGCGCCCACTCTCGCAGAAATTGCTTCCAATCCAACAGCTGAGCCCACTATCGATTTCTCTTCTGCGTATGAGAGACAATCAACTCCCACTTCAGATCTGGAGTCACAGCCAACCAGGACAAATGTGACTACTCCTCCCCCTCTTTTTCCGTCAGTTGAAGAGACAAAGCTGCTTGGGTCCTATACAGGTAATGGGAACAGGTTCGAGCGAGTCGTGCCAATGTCCTTTGCTCAGTCTCGATTCTGGTTCTTGAACTTCTTTGTTGAAAACAAGACGGCATTCAATATCACATCGGTGATTCGCTTGAACGGCAAGATTGACATTGAGAAATTCAGCAAGGCAGTCATTGACGTGGGGCAACGCCATGAGGCCATTCGCACTGTATTCTACACCGATGAGAACACCAAGCAGCACATGCAAGGTATTCTGCCAAGATCCACATTGACACTTGAGCACGCCGAAATTAAGGACGAAGGTTATATCCAAAAGGCAGTTAGAGATATGCAGGATCATTTGTTTGACCTGACCAAGGGCGAGTCCCTCCGTCTGCAGCTCTTCTCGCTGTCTGAGGACCGTCACTGCATCATCCTCGCCTACCACCACATTGCTGTTGACGGCATCGGCTTCCCTGTTTTCTTTTCCGACTTGGAGAAAGCCTACAACGGAAAGCTAGACCTTTCTGGTGCTGATATGCTTCAGTACCCCGACTTCTCTATCCGTCAGCTCCGTGAGTATGAGCAAGGCTCGTGGTCCAAGGAGTTGAGTTACTGGCGCAGTCAGTTCCCTAACCTACCTACTCCTCTCCCCCTTCTTCCATTCTCTCAGAGGTCATGGAGGCCTAATTCCTCGAGCTTCGACTCTCATTTGGTCAATTTCCGAATGGACCAAGCTCTAAAGAGCCAAGTCGAGCAATGCTGCCGCCGCTTCAAGGTGACACCCTTCCACTTCTACCTGACTGTTTTCCGCATCCTTCTCTTCCGTTACACAAACGGCGTTGAAGACATGTGTATTGGTGTTGCAGATGGCAACCGAAAGGATTCCGATGTCCTTCAGAGTCTTGGGCTTTTCTTGAACCTGCTTCCACTCCGCTTCCGCCAAGACTCCCGCCAAACCTTTGCAGATTCCCTCAGAGATGTCAAGAGTGTCAGCGATGGTGCCTTCTCTAACTCTCGTGTTCCTTTCGACCTACTTTTGAATGAGCTGCAAGTTTCCCGATCACCCTCTTACAGTCCCCTCTTCCAGTCGTTCCTGAATTATCGTCAGAATATTGTTGAAGCCCGCACCTTTTGCGGTTGCGAGTCTGATGGCGAGCTGATTGCCGGTGGCCAGAACGCCTACGATGTTAGCGTTGATATTGTTGATGTCACCAGTGGTGATAACCTTGTTGTCTTCTCCGTAAACAAGGACTTATACTCCAAAGATGACGCGGAAACACTCAAGAGGAGTTATCTTAGCCTGTTGCGTGGATTTGCCAAAAACCCTGCTACGCGCATCGTTTGGCCTTCCCTTCATCTGGATGAGGATACCACGAGTGCTCTTGAATTTGGTCGCGGTAAGTCTAATTTCTTTTCAAAAACTCACATTATTTCATTAACTAACGACCTGATGCTTAGGGGATGAGAAGATTAGCCAATGGCCATCTACCATTGTTGATCGCATTGACGACATGTCTAGATTATACGCTGAGAGAACCGCCCTTACGGACGGTTTCGGAAACGACTTCACCTATCAGCAGATGGCAAACCGCACTAGCCAGCTTGCTGCCATCCTTCTGAACCGCGGAGTCAACAATGAATCTTGTGTGGGAGTATTCCAGAGTCCAGGACCAGAATGGGTTTGTTCTGTACTCGCCATTCTGCGGACAGGGGCTGCCTACGTCCCTCTCGACTCCAATGTGGGCCCGGACCGCCTTTTACTAGTGGTGGATGACTGCAAGCCTCAGGCCTGTTTCGTCGATTCTATTACTGCCAGCGAGTCGAATTTCTTGCAAAACGCCGGAGTAAACGTGGTCAATGTGACCACCATTTCCACATCTCAAGAGCACAACCTCATTCCTAGTCAGGCCAAACCGTCTGATGCCGCCGTCATTGCTTATACCAGCGGAACTACCGGTGTCCCCAAGGGCGTTATTTTGAAACACTCTGGCTGCAAGAACTTTTTAGAATTCGCAGTTGCTCGATGGGGAATAGAGGAGGGTAATGAGACAATTCTACAGCAATCTTCATTCGCATTTGACATGTCACTGGGTCAGATCATTGTCAGTCTGAGCTATGGTGGCACTCTTGTCGTTCCTGGGGCCTCCCTACGCCGCGACCCCGCAGCCATTTGCGATCTATTGATTTCCCAAAAAGTTACTTTCACATTGGGCACCCCTACCGAGTACATGGCATGGATTCGGTATGGTGGCAAAGACATGCTCCAGACATCACACTGGCGTGGGGCCATGAGCGGCGGTGAGGCCATGACTGAATCTCTGGTTCGAGCCTTCCGCTCCTTAGATAAGCCGGGCCTGAAGCTCATCAACAGCTACGGCCCTGCTGAAACCACTTTTGCTTGTGCCGACAGCATTGTTCTGGTTGGAGATGCGGATACTTCTTCCTTTGCGGTTACACCAAGCCCCAACTACAGCATCTATATTGCTGACGAGAACATGAACCCGGTACCCGCCGGAGTTCTTGGCCAAGTGGTTATCGGCGGTGCCGGTGTTGCTACAGGATATCTCAACAAGGAGGAGGCCACATCCGCTGCCTTTCTCCCTGGAAAGCAGGCCAGTCCTTTCTTTAAAGAAAACGGATGGACTACTGTCCACGCTTCTGGTGACCGTGGTCGATTTACCACCGATAGACGCCTTGTTCTCCATGGGAGGATCGAGGGCAGCACTCAAATCAAGATTGGAGGCATCCGAATGGACCTGGAGGACATTGAAAACACAATTGTCAACTGTTCAGCTCCTCGTATTCGTCAGGCTGTGGTATCAGCCCGCCAGATCCAAAACTCTGACAACAAGTATCTGGTTGCTTTCGTCGAGCTTTCTGACAATGAAGCAGACCAAGGCACATTCTTGGCTGAACTTCCCCAAAAGCTGCCCCTACCTCAGTACATGCGTCCCTCGGTATTTATCGCGCTAGACACTATCCCAAAGACGAACTCGAACAAGGTTAATCGAATAGTGATCGATTCCATGGAACTACCCATGAATATACCATCGCACTCCAAGGGCAGCGCTCCCAATCTGAACGAGTTTGAGAAAGACCTTGCTACTCTCTGGCAGGAGACACTTCCCCAGGACATTATCCGCAACCACACTCTAGACAAAGATTCTGACTTCTTCCATGTTGGCGGTAATTCCTTGTCTCTGGTGTCCCTGAAGACTCAAATCCTCGAGCGCTTCAGCATCAACGTCCCTCTCGCCGAGCTTTTCCAAGCTATTACGCTAGGTGAAATGGCAGCGATGCTCCGGGGTCAGAATTCAACACCTCAAAATTCTTCCATAGATTGGGAGAAGGAAGTCGAGATCCCCTCAGATCTCGTTAGCGCACCCAAAGTCTCGAATGCGGTCCAGCCATTTGTCATACCAAGTGTGATTGCCCTCACAGGGTCGACTGGTTTCCTGGGGAAAGAGATTCTCCGCCAGCTGATTAGCAACAGCACAATCACAAAAGTTCACTGCTTAGCCATCCGCAAGCCTAGAGAGCAGCTCACGAAGATTTTTGATCACCCCAAGGTGGTTATTCACGAAGGTGATCTTGGTGCCAAGCAACTTGGTCTTTCTCAGCAGGACGCCGCGGCAATCTTTGACGAAATTGATGCTGTCATTCATGTTGGTGCCGATGTATCCTTCATGAAGACTTACCAAAGTCTCAAACTCATTAACGTCGCTTCCACAAAAGAGCTTGTTCGGCTCAGCACTCCCAGACGTGTGCCTTTCCACTTCATCTCCTCTGCCAGCGTCGCCCGCCTTTCGGGTCTGGATAGTTTCGGTCCAGTCTCTGTGGAGAATTATCCCCCCAATGGTGAAAATGACGATGGCTACACCGCAGCTAAGTGGGTGAGCGAAGTGTATCTGGATCGTATCAACAAGCAGCTGGACCTGCCTGTGACCATCCACCGCCCCAGCAGCATTACTGGCGACGATGCCCCGGAGACAGACTTGATGACCAACATGATGAAGTACTCGCGCGAGATCAGAGCCATTCCAGACTCGAGCGCCTGGTCTGGCCACTTCGATTTCATTTCGGTGCAGTCAGTGGCCCGCAAGATCATTACCAGCGCGCAGCAGATGACTGATGGAGCACGATACCTTTACGAGTCCGGAGAGATAGAGATTGGTATGGACGAAGTCCAAGATCTTATGGAAATGGGCACTGGTGAATCTTTTGCAATCCTCCCAGTGGATGAGTGGATTGACTCAGCTGCGAAGGCTGGATTGAATCCTCTCTTGACCATGTACTTGCGGCGCGCAGCAGACGGCCAGGTTCTATTCCCAAGGCTACTTCAGGAGTGATTTGGTTTTCTTTTTAGATTGTGGTGGAGAGGGTTCAACTAAAGTACCGCAAGAACTCATCAAATTGGCCATCCTTAGCGTAATCTAAATGCTACCTTCTCATTGATCGTTTCCTGATACAGTTAGTATCTAGAAATAATCACTATCTAAGAATATTTAGAATTATTTTAAATAAAATATAAAAAGTCTAATATGTAAAAAATATCTTAAATTATATATAATTATATTATAAATAATACTAAGAATTATTTTAGGTTATTTTTCTTATTATGTAGTAAGAAAAAGAGATTAAAATAGATTTACTACTAAAATTAGTACATATTGTGATTAGATAATAAGGCAACGCCACACTGAGCAAAGTATGCTAAGGATGGCCAATTTGTTGAGTTCTTGCAGTAAAAGCAGGCGGCGCTTCAAGAGTCTTTATTGAACTTTGAGATAAATCTATCAAACTCAGGTGGAATTAGTATAGATGAAAAATGGACATTTTGATAGATCCATCCCGATAGCCTTCAATTGGTGTTGCTGTGCATCACACTTCAAGCGTTTACTCAGATCTTGATTAAAACTAGGGAGAAATAATTGGTTCACACTCAAATCTTCTATCGCTTACAGTTCATGACTCGTCAGTGGATCTGGCCAGACGAACCCGCTCCCGAAACAGTCTAGGAGAGTAGCCGGTTCCGGCAATCCATCCCGAATTGTTGACTCCATGTAATACAGCATTTCCGCGTTAAATGCAGTCATCCATACACCTCATTACCAATTCTTTTCGCGTAGTTGATTTTACCAATAAATGACGTAAAAGAAAAGCAAGCCCGGGACATGCAATACCTCCATCATCAATCGCTTGGGGCAATACAAACACCCAAATTCCTCAAGTAACGGTATCCAAATTAATAATCAAGTACTGTTGACTGGACATCCTCCTTTTCAGTGGGCGAGTATAAGAACACTTCCTTGTGGAAAGCGAGGGTGTCGTCGTCTGACTCAACGTCTAGCTCCGGTTGCCGAGAAACCAAAACTCGATATGGAAGATGCAAAATCCTCGCCTCACTCGTTCGTATCGCCGATTTGGGCTTGTCTCTCAAGACAAGCTCTTTTATAAAAACGAGCTTGACCAGAAGTGAGTGGAATACGTCTGTTCCTTCTAAAGTGGGTGCATTGAAGTGGTGTTGCGCGCGGGAATCGATAATAGCTGATTGGCGAAGCCCAAAATCGAAATCCAAATCTGCAACGCCATTGCGATCGTATGCCTTCCATCCTTCGTAAAAGTCTTTAGCGGCGAGCGTTCTTAGCTTGGTCCTTGTGGCTCCTTTGCATTTCTCGTCCGAGTCGCCAAGTTGGTGTCGCTCGCATGCAGGTGCAACCGATTTGATGCACTCTTCCAATTTCCAACTACCCTTAGATAAGTGCCAAATCTCGGAATACTCTCCGTTTTCTGCATCTTTAAGCAGTCCGTAAATTTTGAAACTGGCCTGATTCATCCGTTGAGTGTCAATGGTTCGGTTAAAATGCGCTGCCACCTCGATACCTGTTGACTCGAACATATAGCTTGAGGAATGAGGTAGTCTGAGGAGAGGAGGTGACGGCTGGACTGGAATCTCCTGCTTAAAGCTCACGGAAGCACCGTCGCCACTTTTTCCTGGCCTCGGTTCAAGACAAGCTCGAGCTTTGACTTTGTAGGAAATGGAGACAATAGAGCTTTCTATTGACGCAGGAAGCTGCTCCGATATCAGGACTGAGAAGGGGAATTCATGTTGACCGCGTGGCAAAACGGTGGGTTTAGACATGAAGCTCCAGTCTTGTATCCCAATGTCTTGGGTTTTGCAATCGCTGCAGCTCTTTCTAAATGGTTGCTTTTGTGTCGTGTGTAAACGGAGCGCTGCATCAAAACAACGTATCTGGATGGAGTCCTCGGAAATATTGAGAATCATACGCCCAGAGACCAGCGAGCCTGGGAAATTGTTTTTTGGGTTGTCGATTGTCCAGTCGATGGATACAGCGGAGCCCTGCCGTTCCCGGTTCCATTTCGCCAGTGGCCGACTCAGCAATGTCGAAATCTTCGACATTTTGACCCCGCGATGGTTTGCTTTAGCGATGAGACAGCAGTGGTCTGTGTTGAAATGCCAGGTAAATTGAACTGGGTCTCCCCAAGGGACTGTCCAGAATTCGGAGAAGGAGGCGCGTTGGTTTGATGCTCCAAAGCGCGCCGATGTCCGCAAGCTCCTGGATCAGGGTCAACGATGAAAAGGGAGTGGCGAGTGAGCAACCAACAAGCAAATCAGGGCTGAAGAACGAGACAACGTGGGTTATTCAGGTCAGGTGCCCCCTTCTCACTCGCCAGGTATACTTATACCCGCATAACGTGGAGGCCAATTTGCTAAGAAAAACCACGGACGACAAACCACCAGCCATGACTCGGGATGCATTACTGGATTAGGTCTGGTCGGACTAGACCAGGAACAGGCTATTGGCGGTAGTGAGACTATGCGTCGGTCGAGAGAGAAAAAAAATCAGAGATACATTTATTCACAGGATTGATTCTTTCTCGTTGTTGAAAAGCATTCATTATGAATTGTTGTCAGTTGCCATCTCTTGAAGATCATCATTAGCCTCGGAGAATAAAAGGTCCTTTTGGGGCACTTCACAGAGCCGAATCCGCCGCTCGGGCCACTGGGGGCGCCCACAAAAAAAAGTGGTTGAACGATACAGTAGCTTGAGCTAGGATCACCTCGGCATCATGCCATTGAAGCCATCGGTATGAATTCCCCAAACAGTAAATTAGTGGACCAACAAGCTATGACAACCAAGGAGTCTCAGTTCAAGCAGGGGCTACTTTCCAAATACGGATTCTCAGCTTGTTTCGGCTGTTCAGAATTGCTACACCCACGGGCCCTTGACCCTGTCTCTGCCATGAAAGTGCTGTGAAACTAACGTCTCAGCGGTCACCGGGAATATTATGGTAACTCTTATTAGGATACGTGACCAGAACAACTATGAACTGGCTGGTTGTATATTATTGTAAAGTTACTAACTGGTTGTATGTTATTGTAAAGTTACCGACTGGTTACATGTTACTGTAAAGTTACTGACCGGAATGACCAATGTTCTGGGCTGTCTAAAGTTCCTGTAATGTTACCGGTATAACTAATGTTCCGGGCTGTCTAAAGTTTCTACTAGGTTACTATGAACTTTGACGGAGTTACCCTAAAGTTAGTCGGTGTTAAGGAATAAGGAAATATATGATTATAATAATATATATAAAGAAGATAAGTTATTCTTTTTAAATAAAGGATAAGTAATTTTATCTATAGTATTTTATATAGATTGAAATATAGTGGACTGTTTTATTTATCTATTATTCCGATGGAGTGTGTATTCTCTAACTTAGGTATATACTTATATTTTACCTATTTAACCCCAATTCCCTTTTCTAGAGATTGATTATAGTAAGAATCGAATATGGACTGGAGCCTAAGGAGACATGTGCTTTTACTGCCGTGATGCGAAAGGAAATGAAAACAGTTTGCATGGAACATGTAGATCGGTGGGAAAATGCCTTGAGGGACTCAAGGTGTTTTCTGTCTTTTTTTATTTTACACTTTCACCACAGGGAATTTATCCAGCTTTCTTATTAGCTCAAAAAGCAAGCTTTTTACTGGTTAGAGTAACTAATTCTAACCCACTTAGATATGTTATTATTATAACATCGTAATAATTGTACCATATTCTTTCTGCCATGTCAATAATCCGACAATTTCTTGACCCGGGTAATTCTCGGGTCTTCTAAATAGCCAATAGCAAGCCTGCCAAGCGCGCCCGATCCCGGGGCTCGAAGCGGTTGTGCGAAGCACAACTGCGGAGAGCCCCGGGATCGGGCGCGGCGCTTGTTTCCAGTGCCTTACAAGTCCCTCAAGGCTGTTCCTGAGCGGGAAGCCCCCAAAGGGCCGGCGCCGCCGCCCCCCCCCCCGTACACAGAAAAGCATCTCTGAAAAAGCATTCCAGATACAGTCAACAATCTATCACCATTGAGGCCAGACACCTCGATTATTGCCTCGACCCATTTGCAAAAACTGGCATTGCGTGGTTAGCTGAGGATCACTCCTCGGATAAATCTCCGTAAATTCGATGTAGAGAATCTTGGGGTTGATGGGATCATATTGTGGCCAAGTCGATGGCTGGACCACGGCTGTTGGATTTGAATTCGGGTCAAGGTGCAGCGTGAAGGATATAAAGTAGCTCCGGAGAATACTAGCCAGAGTTGCATTTCCAGGAACGATAGCACCTTGAAAATCGAATGACCCGTCCGCTATGACGATTAGTGAGGTCACCGCGCGTATAGGATAGTAACCGTACCTTTGATTTGATTGCTGAACAAGTAACCTGTTGTAGCTCCGTGAAATTGGTAGCCAGCATTGAAAATGGTCTTGTAGACAAGCTGGCCTGTTTCGGCTACCGCTTTGGCCACATAGCGAGTTGGGCAAGCAACCAAAGCGTCGCCGAAAGCAGCTTCGCGCTGGAAGAAAACATCGCCAAAGATGTAAGGGTCTAAGCCAAGCGGTGGAGATAGTATTTGGAGAGCGGGTAATTCTTCAAGATGACTCCGGTTGTAAGTTGAGTCGGGATAAAGGCTTACGACAGTATCGGTGAAGTAGCCTTCCGTGTCTTGCCACAACGTTGAAAGGTCATAATAGAGTTCCCTTTTCGTGGATAATGAAAAGTTTGTAAACATAAACCCTTCATCCCCGTTGTGATCAATTAAAATGGGCACTTTGGTAAAACGACCACGTCGAAATTCTTCAAAAGGGTGGCGGCGGATTATATCGCCGTCTACCACGGGTCCCCAGTAGAATGTACCATATGCGTATTTTTTGGCAAGATATGCAGATTCATAGGACTTCGTAGTTGCGTTCTGAAATTCAGATATCGATAAAGTTCGCAAGCAGCTGAGCGTTGAGCAATTCGCGGCTTCCAAAAGCCCGGCGTACTGGTTCTCAGCCCACTCATCATTATAAATAGGTGTCCACCAAGGAAACTCTGAGACATGGTTATTATCTCTTGCATAAATCTGTTTAATCAAGATTCTGCGACTTGCCTGGAATAGCGGCGCGGAATGGTGGATCCTCCTCACCACCAAACATAATCATTTGCATCGTTACAGAACCTCCCCCAGCACTGGCACCAGTTATCGTGATCCTGGAGGGGTCGCCACCAAAAATGTGAATGTTTTTGCGGATCCATTCGAGAGCAGCCCTCTGATCCAAAAGGCCTGCATTTATTGTCCCATCTTCCTTGACACTTTGCCCAGCTAGAAAGCCCAAAGGGCCAAGCCGGTACTGAACAGCCACATACACCATGGAACCATCCGATTGATATATCAGACTGTCTCCGCTTGTTGTTCTCGCATCACCAGTCACATAACCTATAACTCATAAGCCCTGCAAAAAAAAAAAGCGTAAAACACCGTTGCCAACTTGCCTCCGCCATGAATAAGAACAAGAACAGGAAGCTTTGATGATTTAGGTTTTGCAGGTGTTTGAACATTCAGTAATAAGCAATCTTCATCTTCTATCAATTGCGAAGCGCCAGTACTCCATGTTGGGTTGCTTTGAATGCATGCCGGACCTGGAGCTGTTGCGTTGATAATTTTCTGAGAAACGTGTTGGACCGTTACCGGTGCTCTCCATCGCAGGTTGTTAACTGGTGCCTGGGCATATCGAATTCCCCAGAACGTATTGATTCTAATATGAGGCTGCCGGTTAATTTCGTACATTGCGAGAACACAAAAAGAAGCCTACCCCGAAGTCTCATTTTGAGTACCTATATACTCAATCCCATCGCCACGAACGCGAACAGCATGGCCACAGGAAATCAATGCTAGCATGCAGAGAATTAAAAAACACATGTCTCTACATGGGGTCATAGTTAACAGGGACAGTTGTGGATATAGAGGTTTCAAGGAAATTAGAGACGACAGTGGTATTATAGCCGTTCACGTAAAGGGTGCTGCCGGCTTTTTGAATCATGCAACTTGAATCTGTAAAATTTAAACGGATGGATGTGAGTTCGTATCCAGATGGGTTATGTGTGGAATAGAAGCTCCGCGCGCCCGGCTAAAAGCTGGATCATGCTATGTCACCTTCTTTATAGAAGGACAGTGCAGGGGTTCGCGGAGTAATTAGGTAGACAGGTGGTATACATTTCATCCCTCTGGCCCTGTTGCCGAGATACGTGACATCATTTGCTGACATGGACTGTAGCTGACGTGTTGGCGTAGGCTTCAGCTGTATTTGAATCCTTGATCGTAGATGATCTGCGGGGTAACTATGATCGTGGCTGCGAGAGTTGCTGACTTGCATTGAGCCATCTGACATTCCCGCGACAATATTTATGTTGGGGGTTTACGCGTAATCAAGCCAGGCATTCTAGGCGATCGAATTGAAGCTTCATATGCATCGTCATTTCCTTATGCCATTAGATGTGATTCACTTGATTCATTAACTGAACAATGCAACAAAAAATGCGCGTGGGCTCCAAATGGAAACCTGGTTTAAGCTTAAAAGTATATAAAATTAGTAAGTTTATACAGCCATGACTAGCCGTGGGATCGTATTGCCACGATATCAACATGTGAACCACGCAGTAGGGTAGGCGTTGAGTGAGGCTGCCCCACTCCGCGCCAGACGCAGGCACGCGTAGCACTGCCATCGACATGTGCACTGCTGGATGCCCTTTACACACGATTCTTGGTGAGCTATGCCTGTTCGAAGGTTTTATACCCTGGGGGTACCATGAAGTTCGCTAAAAAAAATTATTGTTACTCCTGGGTTTCTTCCAAAAAGGTGGTGAAGTTGGTGGGTTCGCAGAGGCGACTCTTTACTCGAGCGTGCATCTCAAAAGAGCAACACTGCTCGCAACCGCGCCCCTTAGTCGCGTTCGCTTCCACAATGTTGGCGAATTATGGAGCGTGAGAATGGTCTTTTTCATGAGTGAAATGAAAAGGCTAGAGCATTTGTTTATAGAGATGATGACTTCTGGGTCTCAACACACTCTCTTGCGCGGTAGCCAGAGGCACTAAATGGATGATCAAATCAGCCTACGTTTGACCAGCTTCTCAATTGGTAGGGCTAGGTTTCTCTGGAAAATTTCAACCGCTAAGATGATATAATTATAAACTCATGGGTCATTTATAATCGCATTCCGGTGCTATGCATACAAAATCGCAAGTCATTCCCCGCCGAGCCATCAACAGCGGAGGGCGTCCCAATCAAAGCTGCGAGTATACTGTCCTATCGGGTCATTACTAATACTCACACCGTGACTGTGTGTGTCTGGAAACTTTAAGGGGCTACTGACAGCTACTTCACCCGTCAAAGTCGACATGGCCAACTTAGCTTTTTCTTGATCATGCTGCACAATGTGTCGGTGGAATGCGGCATTGAAATGGAATGGGATGCCATGAATTGTCTTGGTTCAAGATTCTCACCTGGATCTGTCATTCCATGCACCGAGAGAAGCTGCGACAGCGGAATCTAAATATCAGACAGAATCCATGGCGGAAGACATCCCTTTCCCTCTGTCCACGCGCATTGAACCTAAATGTTCTAGTAAAAAGCGATTGTCTCAATCACTACAGCCAACTTTCTTGCTCGGCTACAACACGACGTGTAGATCCAATGCTTCTAAAATTCCTCACCGGCATGGCCTTTGTGGCTCTTTCAATAGGCGATGCTTAAGCAAGATCATGCATGGCAACATCACCATCGATTACGGCAGACCTACCCAGCGTCACTGCAGCGAGCAGTACAAACACTGCGTCAGCAACTTCAACTGGGATTGCTCCACCTCCAGCCGCAGCTTCTTGTGGTGGATTTCTCGGTGCACCCTTCTCTTTTTTTTTTCCCCCTCTCTCTCCTGTTTTGTTGAGATTTAAATTGAATCTTTCGCTAATGTTACAGTGCAGCCGCTTGTATCAGCCCTTTTCACTGCTGCGGCGGCTACTTCTGCTGGACTAACATTTGCTTTCCTGATTGATCTGTATCAATTGAGCATACATCCAGGAGAAAATATCACTTTGGGCGTTTGTGAATTATTGGACGCGTGGCTGAATTTAATCTGGACGAAGGCAAAATGGGGATACTGGAGCATGGAGAAAAAATGATCGCTTATGCACCTCGTAATTGAATTCCTCTGGCGGAAGTTTAGGACACTGGATAGGTGCAATAGTATGGCCAGCCTGTAATTGGTCATCAGCCAAATAGTAAGAACTAAATTGATCTGGGGGGCCTTTGATCGCTTGAGATGGCGTGGTTGTGACCATAATAGCTGACAACGACTGGCACCCACCCATTGGAGGTGCTGGTTTGGGGATGTCGGCCGCTGCAAGTACCCTTGCATGTCTGTTTCATACGAAATTGACCACTGCTGCGTCGGGGAAAAAAAAAGGATGCATCAGGGCCGGAACATCGGCATAGCGTCGATGAACATGACCAACTCGCTTAGAATAGTTTCGATCCGACTTTCGCTCTGTGCTTCCAAGGCCAAAGCTTCTGGGCAAAAGAAGAAGTTGTTCCACCAGTTGCAGCTCGAAAAGGCAGGGTCTGTGTGCTGTGGCGGCGTCAGCGAGTGCCCCCCTAAGACCCTTGCGGGGAGGGGAGACCCCTTATGGGCGAGAGAGAGCGAGCCCCCCTCGTGGGAGCAATAAACTTGAGAGAGGTGGGTAGTACGGTGCTAGCTGGGGCGAGGTTCTCAGAGAACAAAGGGGGCAACCCTTCCATGGACGACGGGGACGCGCAAGACGAAACAAAATTCATCGTCCCGCCTCGCTGCCAGCTGTGCATTTGCTGTCTACCTCAAACCCGCCAAAGCTTACAGCGGCTCCACCCCGCGCAACCGACACCCCGGCCAAGGTTGTTTGGGCCTGCAAGCGGAATAGCTTAGGGGCTCTAGCTCCACCGGCCGTTGGGGACCCGGAATCCACAACGCCGGCCATGTTGGAGTTGCAATGTTTCAAAGAGGCCGATTCTGGGGTGACAGGGCATCATGGCAGATGGCTATAAAGACGTGATAGCAGAACGTCCAGTATTGGGGGGAAGCTTATCCTCATCACTCAGCAGCCTCTCTTATCAACAAAACATCCATCTCTTCTTCAACCCA
Source organism: Calonectria pseudoreteaudii (assembly GCA_001879505.1). Classification (NCBI taxonomy): domain Eukaryota; kingdom Fungi; phylum Ascomycota; class Sordariomycetes; order Hypocreales; family Nectriaceae; genus Calonectria; species Calonectria pseudoreteaudii. Next base: position 350,188 of record KV875244.1, on the reverse strand, counting down.
CTTCGCTAGTTGCCGGTAAACTCAGCCACAATGTTCCGTCTTTCCACCTTTGTTTCTCTCCTGGCCGCCGCCGCCTCTGTGAGCGCGACGCTGGACCCTGCCACCAGCAACACCAAGGGCAAATACCCTGCCAACCCGGCTTGCTCTCGTATGTTTTTTTCTTTCTTTCTTTTTTTTTTCTTGTTTACGACAGGCTTTTTAATTAACTCTCTTGCAACAGCCTCCAAGACCTCCACTGCCATCCAGGCCGCTGAGTGTGCTTACAACACCCGTGTCTCCGGCACCCAGACCTTCGCCGTCTTCAAGACCGACCACCAGTACGACGCCAACAACGGTGCTCCCTACGGCACCTGCGAGGCTTACACCTGCACTGCTCCCACTGACTCTGAGCTGACCACCGACTCTGACTACTGGACCTTCTTCTGGGGGTAAGTGGACAACCCATTCATTTTCGTATCATCATCTTCTTCATTTGCTAACAAGTCTACAGCGACAACGGCGAGTCCTCTGGTGTCGGCACCACCTGCATCAAGGACCCCACCGACGGAACTTGCGGCTGCGAGAACTCCGACGGCACCTTCGTCAAGGGCAGCAGCTCTTGCGTTTAAGTCTTTTTGAGGGATGGATGATTGTTCATAATTCACTTGATGCGAAAAAAAAAAAAAGAAATCATGGATCCCGCTTCTTGTATAAATTGATAGATGCATTGAAATAAAACTAGCTGGACTACATGTACCAATGTCCCGTCTACTTCTTTCTCTTTTCCTTTTAACTGGCTCCCCTGGTCACTAACTATGCAACTGCCGTTCTGGGAAACGCTTAAGCTAAATCTAAAGTATAACACACTCATCAGCTGTGTTTCCCAAATCTTCTTGCATGTATGGTTCGAAACCAACGAGCTGCTGCGAAGTTCGAGATCTCCAACTCTTCTCCAACTTGTCATACCAGTTTGTCAAAGTCCAAATTCGGTAAATGTAGTTTGGCCTATCAAACTCGTTTGCATAATCCATCATGGCTGATTCCAAGTCTCTCCCTTCCTGTGCGTGAATTCCCGATGCCCAGACGATCAAAACCGCGTTACCCGCGACGCCTGCGGCCAAGGGCCGGTAAGGGTTAGCATCGTTGGCAAGTATGACCGTGTCTCTGCAAATCCTTTCCGATTCTATGACCAGATCCAAGCTAGGCTCGAATATATGAAGGATTCGATTCAGAATAGAGGCAAGACTCAGAAATGTCCCAAACGCTGCTATATACGCAGCGCCCATTCTTTTTGCTTTAAACTTGGCATCTAGCTTTTCAGCAGCATCCAATACAGCTCTGGCTCCGGAGCGAATGACATCATACTCGGATTTCATCACATCGTAAGTGAGGCGTATCTGGTACAAGTATTTTTCGGGCGCGCGGAGATATACCGCAATATCCGCTAATGTGTTCAATTGGACGCTGGTGAGCGAGTGGACCTCGGCGTGGATTGGCCGTGGCGCTAAGGAAAGGTAGAAGATGTCCCAAAACCACTGGCCCAGCTCAATGTCGTGATTGTAAAAGCTCTCTATCACCTGCAGTGCTGAGGTCAGCAGAGCCGTTGATGGCACACGGATTTAGAGCTAGGTAGTCCTACCGTTGTGGCGCAAAAGGTTCTTATTATCCTGGGTTCAAACTCATGAAGCCGGCCTTGTATGGCGACATCGCGGAGTAAGTGTGCCATGATTTGGCCATGTCTTGGATAATCATCACCGTGAAAGTCGGTAAAACCCTAGCCACCAATTTGTTAGCATTCAACCATGTCTCACTTTGCTGGGTATGTTACCCACCTGGCAGATGTTCAAGATGTAAATAGCACACATGTTACTGTATGTGCAGGCCCGAACTGGGTCTTCGACGGCCTTGGCCAAAGCGGCTAGTGCATCCACATGTCGGGCCATGGCCGCCGGTCTTGCACTCTTATTTTGGAGGGCGTCAAATGCGGCAACTATGGCACCCACAGCCGCATCGAGCGCAGGACTTGAGCCAATATAACGAGGCAGATCGGGAAAAACAAGACCATAGCTATAAATGTCATACCTCATATCTTTCATCTCGAACATGGATACCAGTCTGGTGACCAATCTTGACCCCTCGTTGCTTGGGGCGGGTCTTGGAGAAACGGCCGTCACAGGCAACTTGCTCTTTTTGGCCCGCCCATTCACAACTTGGAAAGCTTGAGATGTGAACTTGATTCGTTGGACCCCACTTCCGATGCATTTGATCAACAGCCGCTCACACCTGCTGCACGATGGCTTCTTTTGATCGCACTAGGCCAGGTACTATTTAGTTCCGATTCGACACGACCGATATTCTTTTTCACCCACCTTCTTCTTCTGTTTCCTGCATTCATTGCACCCTTTTGATGGAATCCCTGGCATTTCTTCTAGTTGATGTGATTAGGAAGTAGTCAAAGGGCGGTATTGGGCAAGGTTGATTCACATGTGCAAAACATAGACCAGGTTCGGTCTATTTCACCTCTTTTGGGGTGGCACGAAATGGAGCGAGAATCATTCGTCACCACTTTCTTGGGCCGCTGTGCTACTTTATTCGCCACAAAATAGCCTGGTGTCATCAGCGATCTGGGGCTTGTGCCGTCCCAGCCAAGCGGATTTGCATCACACTTAGCCCAATCCAGCCCCATGTGCCGCTGGGCTCCATCTGACTGTGTCGCCACAATCTTCCATTCGCCAATTGCAGCATGGCAACGGATTAATCACAAGCTTTACAATCAACATTAATCCAGGCTGCTCTTCTCATAAATTCATGCTTATTCCATCGTGACTGGGGTAAAATTGCCGCTCATTGGAATGAACCACCCAAGGACGATGGCAAACTTCAACTCAAGTGTGATTTATACGTGAAGTGAGTGGTGGGAAGTACTGTCTCATATTGCAAGACACCACTTTGTCTCTTTATGTACTAGATTGGAATTCGAAGCCCCAAGCCCGCAATAGAAAGATTCCAGAAACCACCGAACACTACGGCTACCCATAACCCTTGATCACACCCTTTTCAAACTCATCTCCTGCGCTTGATGAAGGAGTACAGAATCGCACATCTATTATGTGTGTAAAATCGGATATATCATCCAGCTTAGTTTTGAAGCCACCCGTTTTATCGACACCCCATAAGCCATCGCACCCGTAGCCGAGATCATCGATGCGATAACCCCACAGCACTTTACCCATGTCTTACTACCCTAGCGCAAACTATTTACGGGTTCGAATCAATCACCTTACACAGACCAATGATCAAATTGATCCCCCAAGGTGGGTTACTTTGAGAGCCACAGCCTGATTGTTCATATCTCCAAGCTGTGGTCCAGTTCGATACAAATTTACGAGAACCCCATCTTTTCGGAACATTCGATGCGAAGCCATTCGATTTCGTTCTGTTTGAGGAACTTTGGGTCACCAATGCGGCTGCAGCATAATTAGCGCAGCCCATCCCAGACCAGACTTGGCGGGAATGAGCACCGGCCGTTGTTGGTGCTGATTCCTTTGCTTTGGTCATGCGACATATCTCAGGAGCTCCTTTCAAGCTATCCAATTTATTGAGCTACGCAAACAAGAAGAATTTGGGACAGCCAGGCTGCGGTCGCAGGCAGATATGAATGGCTACCTAATGTCAGTGTTGGATACACCCACATATGAGTGCTTCAACGCCACCTATTGCTATAATATTACTTGATATTAGAGTGGCTTGGTGACCAATATTTGAAGAAATAACATTCCACAGTGTCTCTTTAAACCATTTACTCGTTTATCTATCTACCTCGGATGGCCCCAACGTTGGCAGGTCACGCTTTTTGTATGATTATGGACACCCTCAGGCGATTTGCCGTCAAGTCTCATGTTTTCAAGTGAAATGCCGGGTGTGAGAAGGATCATTCTAGTTGGGGTGTGTCCGCCTTAGCACAAGCGGTGGCTGCGAATGGCTTGCGTATCTAAGACATTCAGCAAGGATGGCGATGGTGAGGTATTTATCTGACGTAAATCATCGTACCGAGACGACGAAGAGTCAAAAGAAGAACAATTCATCCACGCGGTTAAACAACAATGTTTTCTGCTAAAAATGAAATACTTTTCCCAAGGATTTGCACTTTTAGGCACAAAGCATTCTGTGTGTGTATTGATGGTTGGGGCATTGGATACGGAGTAGGTATAGGTGGATGGATCACGTACCAGGATCACCGCGGAGCTGATTTAAGGCTGAGGTTAGCCCTACACCATTGGAAACCAGGGTTATTCTGGAACGGGACGGCCTTGAGGGAGCTCGTTTACTGCCGCCCAAAGGTGATTCAAGCGCTGTTAGGCCTCCATGACTCGCATTTCATCCTGCTTGGGCATCTCATGATGCGGTCCGGACAGTGTCCTGAGGCGAGAAGATCGTCGGCCGTTCACACCCAGTGCCCACTTTATCAACGTCCATTCCCCCACATCCAGCCCACCAACTTCAAGCTCTTCCCAAGCTCGTCTCAACAGGCACATCCAACACTCTTACCGTCAATTGGATATCCAGATCGCTTCAAAGGCACCAATTTACTTTGCCGCTGCCTGACATTTCTCGGCGATTCTACACCGCAATTACTTCTCGCTGCCATGCAACCCCACCCCACGTCATTTGGATGAACCCCGCAGCCAACATGTCGGTCCAGAAATTACCCAACGAGATCATCCTCGCCATTTTTGAGGAGGCGCTCGCTATCCACCACAGCGATGCTATTTTGCCGGCCTCCCATATCTTCACCAAAACATGTCTTGCTTTTACCAGAGTCTGCCGGGCCACATATTATCCAGCGTCCGAACAGTTGTGGCGTCATTGCCTCTACATTGACTCGGCCCAGAGGGCAACCGATTTCTTGCACAGCTTGAGGACGACGTCTTTAGCGCGGTTCTTACAACCAGGAATATCCGCAAGGCTATTTATGAGCCCATTCCCTCTCGACTATGATGAAGAAGGGCGTGCTGTTCTTGAGCAGCTCTGGGAAAATGAAAGTGACGGGTCGTCTGAAGATGGAACAGGCGCTGGCATCCAGATACTGCCTGAAGCAGAATATGGTTCGTCAGAGGGCCCTCCCCACCCCTCACCCCTCAACAGTATTCCGACAGCTACAACTGTGATGGAGACGTTTCAGCTGCTAGCGCCTGTATTGACAAGCCTGGTCATTGATATGCCCTTGAGAACGCTTTACCCGGACGACGACGCCCAAGGCGTTCGCCCAATTCTTCGAAGGGGCTTCGAGGCCCTCGTTAATATCGAGGAGTTTGTTAGTGTTCGCGATGAGTTGTATTTGGCAACACTACCAAATTCGTTTAGATACCAACCAGAGGTATGGTCGCACTGGCCAAAACTCCGACGTCTTGCTCTCTACAACCCCATTATAGACAGCCAAGACAAGACTTGGAAGGACATGGCCAATGCTTTAAGCTTGGAAACGGTTGTGTTTACTCGCTCCGATCCCGGTGGCATCTTGGACGAGATCAATATGAAATCGGAATGGCATCTTGCGCTCATCCAAGCCTCGTTCCAGAGGAACGTCCGGCTCGAACAAAACATCCGGCCGCTAACGCTCGCACTTGTTGACTGTCCAGATGGACTGCCCAATTTTTCCCAATATCTTGAGGACTGGCAAGCCATAGACCCAGAGAACAAATTTCGAATTCTAACCAAATCCCCCGATTTGCCGGCTCCCACATCCGTCGCAGACGTTGATGAGCCTGAGGACATGGACCCTATAGGGATATGCCAAGATTGGATCAAAGAGAATGCTTTAAACGGTACCCTGTGGAAGGAGGTCGTCAGTGGGCGTGACTGGGGCAGGTCGCCCACTGCGTAAATAGCACAGTACATTTGGAAATTCAAATCTTGGGACGCGTACAAGCCCTTGTGATTAACTGGCGGCTTACATCATGACTTCAATATATGAAATAACAAGTTTTAATTCCGGGTATTATTTAGTATTGTATTGCCATCTTTCCTTCCATCAATTGCATCTCTTCCCAATGATATAAACAAAAGCGCTTATTAGACTTATAATAAACGCAAAGATTTCTCAAACGTAAATACTGCTAGCTCAGTCATTAATTGAGGGATGGCTTCACTGTTACTCTCAGGAAATCCCATGCATTTCAGAATAGCTGGTCTTACGCAGAGTAGCTAATGAACTTTGTGCGATCGTAATTCTTAGCCCAGCTCATTCCTCTCTCACAGTATCATGACGCAGTTTTCAATAAAACAGACCAAAGAAAAAGGCCGTAACATGTAAATATTACAAAGTCGACTATGAACGTCAACCCGCCTATGAGGTGCCATTTCCTACTTGTGAACTACTCATCTTGCTTGGGTCAACATATTGTTGCAAATGTGCCATGAGACCCCTTGAGTCCTTTCCCATTAGCTTCGCTAGACCCATGCAGATGCATTGGGTAGCGCGAGTAGCGGCTCACATTACTTCACGAGCGGGAAAGTACACGGGGCAGCCTATCAGCACGAAGAATTTTGCCAAGTCAATTGATACTCCACTTGGCTGTTGACCAATCTACCCGCCCACAAGTGATTGGATTCATGAATAGATTGGCCCCATTTGGCGTCCTTTATTTAGCAGGCGTTGTAAGTAACAGGAGTGCTTCTTGCTGTACTAGCACGTGTACATAGAGTTTCTGCTGCAGCCAATACCGGCTTCTGACTAACTTGATCAAAGTCAAATGACTAAAATAACATTGCTTTGCCTCCTCCGTAACCCAGTACATATACAAACAAAAGAATACCATGCACCTCTTCATTCCGGCGCGTCAGGTTGTTTCTGTGCGCACAAGGAATGGAAGTGGACGTAGGAGTGCACCGAAGTATCCATCAAATCCTTCCGAACCTGAACGAGGAACACTTCAACTTCACCGGGCGTCCAATTCAGTCCCCGCGTGAGGGGTCCCATTGTAATGGCTTGGAGGCCGTCATAGATGATGCTTCTGTTATAACGGCCAATCATCTTGAGGTTGTCGTCCTTTGCCCAGGGACCGACCGGAACCTTCTTGATCTGATGGCGGATGTTTACGAAGCCTGCTTCCCTCAGTCTTTCTTCGTTCTTTGCAGAGGCATGCATGTCGACGCCAAACGTGGCCAGCCCATCCCTGATGTAACCCACCATCTTTGGTGGGGTGTAATCAGGATGCATGGTCCCATCATCGCATCCGTACACCCAGCGAAACTCGGGGAGCTCGATCCAACCGCCAGGCTTCAAAGTACTAGTAAAAAATTTTCATCAGTTACGAAGGCCTCATTCGTTGTCGAAATTTTTCAGACATACCTATATGCCTGTCCCAGGAGAGTGGGCCAGTCCTTGATTGCGGTCGACATGTTCCGCAGGTGAACGAGATCAGCCGAATTTTCGCCATAAAGCCACGGCTCCTGGGCGTCGTCAACGAGAAACTTGACATTTGGCGGAACCCAGGGCGGCTGAATAGGGCTCAAGTCAATTCCAATAACCTCAGCAGCTGGGTACTCGTCGCCAACTAATGAAGAGGTCAGCATGGATCCTGTCAGCAGCATATTCTTTTTTGGGGGGGACAACAGACTGTCAATTGCCCAACTTCCGGTCCCAGTTCCGATATCGATAATCTTTTGCGGGTTGTCCACCGGCGCATTGTGCAGCTTGCCTCCCAACAGGTGAACGGCGACAGTGTGCTTCATATCCTCCCGCTCCTGCTCGGGCATATCATTGGGGAATTGGTAAAGACCCTCCTTAAACTTGTGGTACCTGCGACTGTTCTCAAATTGGTAGTCGCGGACGCTGGACGCTATCGACGTCGACGTCGTTGACCTGGAATCCGATTCGTAGCCATCATCAGTGTGCGCATCGTCAGGGGCCAGAGACGACTGCTCTGCGGGCGCCTCTGACTCGATTGGCGGATCGTGTTGAGGCTGAACCGCCTCTCCAGACGCAGGCGCGGGTTCGGGTGATGCCATAATTTTCGCGGCTACAGTCAGATCTCCCCGAGCCTGATAAGCGCTATACGTGAGAAATGATGCAACGTTTAGAGTTGCGTGATGCTTGCGCAGATTCGCCAAGGTCACATCGGATGGGGGTTTGACAGCAAAAATGGGCCCAGATCAGTCGACACTTACCCCCTTTCATGATGGTGAATATCCCTCATTATGTCAGCAACCATGCATGACTTTTTGCTGCTAAAGCGAACTGGTGTCGACTGCACATTATACCTGCATACGCGTAAAGGACCTGTCCCATTGGAGCTACCATGGAGTCGTTCAAGCTCGCCCTTCCCGGAAACACAGTCCTCTCGGGGATCCGGAACATCCCCGCCAAAAAGTCATGCAGGCCAAAGTACTGCCCGTTAGTGGTTGGCCTTCACGGCGGTACATATACCAGCCAATACTATGATGTTACACCGGATTGCACAGCTGCTCTGACAAGCAACGCCCTGTCGGTGCCCTTCGTCGCCATTGATCGCCCAGGATACGGGGGTTCGACTGCTGTGACGCCTGTGCCAGAAGGCTCCAGCTTCCCTGAAGAATGGGGCTCAAGGTTACATCAATCCATCCTGCCTGCACTTTGGACAGAATTCGGGTTGCCAAACGAATGCAACTGCATTGTGTTGTTCAGCCACAGCCTCGGTGCCAATGGTGCCATTGTGGCAGCATCTCTCCATGCTGCAGAGCCTGCGTCTCCAGCATACCCGCTGGGCGGCGTTATAATATCTGGCTTTGGGTCTATCGTAAAGGAAACCGGCGGGAAAACGCAAGCTCACGATCCTCCGCCATCCCACATGAGCATCCCCAATCAAGTCAAGAACAGCACCTTGTTGTTGCCCGGAACGGCCGACGAGCAGGTGTACGCCCAGACAGCCCGCATCGATCACCCCATGCCGTTTGACGAAATTTCCGCCTTAAGGAACCCGTGGCTTCCCACCTGGAAGCATAAATGGGGTGTCAATGTTGTTGCGCCCGTCATGATTGCGCTAGCGGAGAGAGACCACTACTGGGAGGCAACGAGCGAACACCTGCAAGACTTTGCTGCAGGCTTCCCCAAGAGCGCCAGGGTAGATACGAGCGTCATCAAAGCAGCACCACACAACATTGAACTGAGCTATTGGGGCGCTGGGTGGTATGCGCGCAGTTTTGGTTTTGCCGTTGAATGCGCAGCATCCTTGGCCGTGGGGGAATAATTTACCATCGGCGCGGCCGCATGAAGAAATTTGGCCCAGATCCCTTCCAGACATGTTTAGCTTCCTTAGTCTCGCGTCTCGCAACTTCTCTCGTTCAATCTAATCCAATCCAGGCACGCCAGCCTTCCAATTCCATGCATGCACTTGTCAGCGGCTGTGATACTAGTAAACTTTGCCAGCATACTAGGGTCCAATGGCGCCACGGTCTCAGGCACAGCACAACGCGATGATATCACAAAATCCCCGAGCCAATTATAATACAGGAAGGTAAGCTGCCCGGCAGTAGGCCTTGGGCTGCTTATACAAAAGAACTTAGTAAGGAACCTAGGGCGGTAGGTACTAGGGTAGTAGGGACAATAAAGGGTATACTGGGTGAAAGGGTATTGGGTAAAAGGGTATTAGGTAAAAAAGGTAAAAAGTAAAAAAGTAAATAAGAAGTATTTTAATATTTATATTAAGATAATTATTTTATATAGTATTATTTCTAAGATCTTTTGTTTATAGTTTTTAATTTTAAATTTTTTATTATATTTTATTTTTTTTTTTTAGATTATATATATA
>KV875244.1:311970-331707 GCA_001879505.1 Calonectria pseudoreteaudii | reverse complement strand
AAATTAAGATAAGATTTCTTAGCTTTATTAATATATTAATAAAGAAAGTAAAATTAGAAAGTTATAAATTATTAAAACTCTAATTAAGTTATTTAAAAAGAAAGATATTTTAAATTATATTATTATAATAATATCTAAAACTATTATAGCTTAGATTAATAATATTATTATCTACTCTATTTATAACTTTCTAATTAATAACTCTAGAGATAGTTTTATAGTAATAGTATATTAGATTAATAGTAATATAAGAGCACTTTAATAAGAAAAGTAGCTTTTAATTGTTAATAAGGTTAATATATTTATAGTATATATACTCTTTACTCTTAATAAATAACTCTATTTACTTTAAGATTTTTTTGAGTAATTTAAAGGTATTTTAATTATCTTTTTCTATAAGGATTTTTATTAATTTATATTAGTATAAGAAAGATCTATTTTTTTTTATATATTGATATAGAATAGAACTCTAATTAAAATAAGTTTATTAGAAAATCTTTTAGAAGGATAGGGAAAAAAAGTAATAAGAGTTAGTATATAAATAAGGAGAGTTATAAACTTTAGAAGAAATTTATTATAGTTATTTTATTTAATAAATAAGTTTATATTATTAAAGATATTGAATTATAGTAATTATTAAACTAAATATAACTTAGTATATAAGATTAATTAGACTTAGACTTTCTTAACTCTTATTATTATTACAAGAGTATATAGATTCTATAGGAAACTGATATTATAGTTATTATACTATTAAACTAAAACTAATAGAACTTAAATATAGAGATTTTAAAAATATTTAATTTAAACTAATAATTAACTATATATATATTTTTATTAAAGTATAAATAAAAGAGTTAATTATAAATAACTAAGAAAGAAATACTTAAAGCCTTCTTTTATAGTAATAATAGTAATATTAAAGTACTTAGGATATTTATATTTATCTTTGGTATACTTATTATAATAACTATTAATAAATATCTAGACTTTAAACTAGTTAATAGAGCTAATTATAATGTAGTAGGTATTATTTTTGATAGTATATATCTGAGCTATTGTATATTTAACTAGATAATATTTTACTTTGGGCTATTTATAGAGATAATCTTAGTATCTAAAATTATAAAAAGTTTTAGAATTAATAATCTATTACTAGGTATACTAATATTAAGATTAAAGATTAATATCTTATTATTATTGGAACTTAGTTCCTGGTAAAAGTACTAAATATTTAGAAGAAGTTTATTTTATATATTTGGCTTTATATATACTAACTATAAGGTTCAGAGAAGAATATTAGAATAGGTTATATTAGAATTATAGAGAATAAAAATAATTTATTATAATAGAAAACTTATTTCTAGTAAGTATAACTTATATAGTCTTTATATATAGTTATTATAAGTTTAGTTATTAGATAGTATAATATTATTTTTATTTGTTTAGGATATAGATATTATAGGGAATTAGATTAAAGAGATAATAAGGAATATAGAAGTGAGATTAAAGGAACTAAGTAATAAGATAATTAAGTAAGTATCTATATAATTAAATAAAATAAGAATATTTAATTAGATAATTAGTTTTTCTTTTATTATTTATTATTTATTTTTTATCTTTTATCTCTTAATCTAAGAGATATCTTAATTTAATATATTTAGTATATTTATTTAATATTAATATAGGAAAATTTAATAACTAAGCTCTCTATTTTAGGTTTAGATCTTTAAAAAAGGTTAAAAGTTATAGATTTTTATATATTAAAAATATAATATTATAACTAATTAAATATTATAAAGATAATAAAAAATAAAGTATCTAAAAGTTAATAAAAAGATCTTCTTTATTCTAGAAAAAATTAAAAAAAATCTAAAAAAAAATCTAAAAAAATAATAAAAGATAAATCATAGAAAGTCTATTATAGACTATAACCTTATTACTTTTAGCCTATAAGTACTCGCCCCATATATCCACCAATCAGAGGTCGAGGTAACAGGGGCAGGTGGCATAAGACTTGGTTTCTCACTAAGCAAACAGGATTAATCTCAAAGGCTGCCATTTCGACCTCCTTCAAACAATAGTCTTGTTTGTCGTCCATTTTGACTTGAGTATTGATTCGAGAAAAGAGGGTCAGATCGGCAAATAGCATTATTAGCGCGAACCTTGCGTGAATCTTGAAAAGCAAGTAGAGATCCGCAGCCCACCAATGCCCATCGACCCAGAGCCCACATTCTCACAGCTTCAGGTGGTCAATGTTGTGAGTGAGCGAATTCTCTCATCGCTCTCAATAACCAGACACCAAGTGATTGCTGTTTTTATTCGTTCTGCTTCCCCTTCTTTATTTCTCAGAATTTTCCTTATGTCCTTAATATTGAAGCTCACCATGTCGAATGCTATCAAACTGGCAAAGTTGACAGCACCAACCAAGCCAGTATCTTCTTCCGAATGCAAATGACAAGGCTTATATACTCACACCACGCACTCAATGCCATGCTTTCCCCGTGCATAATAAAGACAGCAGAGAATACCGCCGTCGAGTGTCTTGTCTGAGGATCTTGCATGCGCTCCTGAACATACCACTTAACACCAAACTAGCGAGGTGTATTTTTCCAAACATGAACGAACATCACTAAATTGCCTCGACACCTGTTTCTTGATGAATAAATTAATTTCATTCATATTAGTCAATCCATTCACATTTTAGCCCATCACAATAACTTCATAGTGGTGTTGCAGCCCGCAAACACAACCTGGACCCGAGAGGACTCTTGGGGGAGCTTTGTACTTGTTTGTGACATCTGCTTCATTATTACATTTATCTTTATGAATTACGCTCGGTTTAAAATGTTTACTTGCTCCGACTGCTCCTCCCGCTCTCCTGCAAGGGCTCAGGTGAGCCAAGCGCTTGCTCCCACCAGGGCAGAAAGGCACTCTGACACCATCTCCCCAGCCTCCGCAATGCTGCCACAATGCAATAGCATCCGTGAATCTCATCAGACGAGCCAATGTGGAAGCCTTCCCATACAATCTAGTTTCGCTGTCAGTCAAAGTCACATAACGCAGAACACGGAAGCAAATAGAGCGGACATACCATGCGGCTCTCGGTTCGCTGCACAAACTCAACCCGCCAGCTCGCGCCTTGGACGAAAATCAAGGGAATGATGGGCAGGTCGTTCGGCTTTGCGTTTGGCAACGACTCGAGGTGTCGGAATTGAGCCCTTGCCCAAGCAACCAGATGCGAGGGACCCACGGCCGACCCGTCAGCCTTGCTGCTCTTGGTCTGGATGCCAATTCCCACGGGCGTGTTGGCCTCATCGCTCAGTTGGATGTGCGTGGCTCGACGGCGGCTGGGGTCCAGCTTTCGGTATCGTCGAAGAGATTTGGCCAGTCTCGAATCATCAGGGGGGTCGAGGAAGACGGCGTAGTCGGCCTTTGCGTCGGAGAGGAGAGGGTTGGGGTCGCGGAGGTCGGGGTAGATTCGAGATTGTGTGCTGGGACAGCAGTTAGTCTTGTGTCGTCATGCATGAACCGGACGTGGACTAGGAACGTACACATTGCGGTAGGACACATCAGAATACTCGGGCTCGTCAAGAGCAACTTCAAGCAGTGATGAATGGACAGAGTCGTTCCAGCCGGCCTCGTGCTCCATGCGCTGTTTGCACTTGATGGTCTTTTGTCGAATGGCCTCCAAGCGCCTATACATGTACTCGTCAATGGCCTCATCTTGTTCATTCTCGAGGGCAGATGTGTCGTAGAACCAGCTGTCATTGGGGGGGTTTGCCCAGCTGCAATCCTTGGTCACGCGAGCCTAGAAAGATGCATGTGTCAGTAGACATTGTGGGTGGTTCACTGGAAATTGGTGCTGCTCGCTCACCTTCATTGAGAGGGGAATAACAGGGGCAGCTCGCAGACGTGCAATGTCTTGCATGAGAGGGGTCGGGCTCTGGATGGATGAGATATGCTCCCTCCGCAGCGGAAAGTCTGTGGCCAGTCGCAGCTCAAGCTCTCGCTTCTTGGGGCTGGCAGAAGCCCGTCGGCTCGAACCCGTCATGATCGATTGGCTGTCCGAGGTAGTATCTCCATAGCTAGTCTCAATCAGACTGCTCCCAATGGTCCCCAGGGCTTCTCCTCGTTAGCCTCGTCTGCTGCAAACCCCACACTGGTCTGGGACATGAACAAACCTGTTCTCCGAGGCGTGGCATCGAAATCGGGTATGCCGTCCGTAATGCGCGATCGCTTCGTCGGGCTCGGTGTGCGCGACATGATGCCCTCCAGATCAGGCCTGACAAAGTCGTTCTCCTCGTTGCCGGCAGCCTCGATCTGTCTGAACCAAGCTTCGATGTGTGTCGTCTGGTCAGGGTCGGATGCGCCCGGGTTGCAATTGAACACCATATCAACTCAGCAGTGCGGGATGGGAGGCCGGCCGTCTCTTTTGAAAGCGGGGTTTATATGTAAAACTGTATCGCGTCGTCCTCGGGGCTTTATTTGCTATATTTGCTTCTGCTGCATGGTGGAAGCCGCCATCATTTGGGTGACGCAGTCTGCGCGTTGACATGGCAACAGCTGAGATGGAGCTGCACCAAAGAGCCATGTGAAACTGCCAGCCAAAGCGATACCCTAGAGCGAAGAGGCTGGTTTCACCTTGGGACCGTGTGGTTTCGCAAATCACAGTAAACAAGTGATAAAAACGAGCATACCTATGATAAAACCATGATACGAAAATGCTGAGAAACGATAGCCCTGTCTCGCATGCTGGCTGATTGGATTGATTGACCCTTGTGCGATGGCCGGTTAATTACGCCACAACTGTTACTTTTGCTGTGCCGTTGACTCGAGGTGGACCAACTTATTTAACCATTTCACAAGGGATGAAAAAGCAACAAGAATCTACAGCCATTCTATAATTGGCAACGAACTCTGCCGATTTCCCGGGATTCCGCCCCTTACCAGGTCCTCGGATTGCTGTTGCATCCATCTCCCTGGATGCTTACTGCTTATGAGCCGCCATCTGCGCCCATCCCTCCGGGTGTGCAATTGTTCCACAACGATGATCACCACCCGACATAGAAACACACTCTGCAGGACATCCACCAACTTATTCTTTACGGCTAAGAGCCGATATCACAAGAAACATAACTCCCTCACTTGGGTCCATCGAGTGGGTCTCGGGGGCCGCCCCCGAGATACTAAGCTCAATTAGTCGGAGGTCGATGCCGACACTATCTCTTCGTCCAGTCATGGAAGCCGCTGAGGGTAGCTGCAAGTCGATTGCGGGAATGGGAGCCGCTGCCACCTAGGTGACTTAGATAGTGATATAAGGACCAGAATCTGGCTGGACAAGATGGGGGGGTTTTTTTTTGCTTGCAGTCATTATACAGCAGCAATTTCATCTTCATTTAAAATAAGAAACCATGGTCTTCTTCGATGATGTTAAAAAGGGTGCTCCGGACCCCATGTACACCCTCAAGGTGCAGGCGGACGGAGACACTAGCCCACAGAAGGTCGACTTGGGTGTTGGTATCTATCGCAATGAACAGGGCCGCTACAATGAGATGAAGGTGTTAAAAGAGGTTTGTACTACTTCTTTCACGTGCTGATTGTGGTTTTTCTTGGTTAACACATGCACAGGCCAAAGCTGCGCTTTTCGCTGCCAATCCCGATCACGATGCAAGTGGTTTTTACAACCTGCCCATCTCCTGCTCGCGCTGACTTCTGGGCCATAGTATGAAGTCACTACTGGCAACGCAAGTTATCTTAAGAACGCCGCCAAGGTGGTTTTCGGCAAAAATTCGCCATTGATCAAGTCAGGACAAGTAAGTTGATGTTCCGAACGACTGCCCCAATCGTATACATGCTAAATTTGTGTGTGTAGGTCGCCTCGGTGCAAACAATCTCCGGCACTGGCGCCGTACACCTTGCCTTTGAGCTGCTCAGCCGGTCCGTCCCCGGCATGTCCAAGGCTGCCTACGTAGGAACCCCCGCGTGGGGAAACTACGTGCCCATGCTGGGCTACTCGGGCCTCGAGGCCAACACATACCGCCACTACGATGCTGCGACAGGCACCGTGGACTGGGAGTCCGTCTTGAGCGCGGTGCGCACCGCTCCCGAGGGCAGCATCTTCGTCCTCCAGGGATGCTGCCACAACCCCACGGCCGCCGACTTCACAAAGGAGCAGTGGCAAGCTCTCGCAGTCGAGCTCAAGGCCCGCAAGCACTTCCCCGTGTTTGACGTGGCCTACCAGGGTCTCGGAAACGGGCTCGAGGACGACATTTACGGCGTGCGGCACTTTGTCGAGCAGGGATTCGAGCTGCTCGTCTGTCAGTCCTTTGCAAAGAACTTTGCCCTGTACGGCGAGCGGGCCGGTGCTCTGCACGTCGTGGCCGAGACGCCAGAGAGCGCCGCGGCGGTCCATGACCAGCTGCGCTTCCTTATCCGATCAGAGTTCTCTTCTTCCCCTGCCTATGGCTCGCGCCTCGTCGACCTCATTCTCTCCGACCCTGCAAGAGAAGCTGCCTGGTGAGATAAATTTGACGACCTTTTTTCCCCCCAAGACCTTGTGTACTGACTTGGCGTTGCAGGAAAGAGGAGCTGGACACTGTTCACCAGCGATTGCACCACCTACGAGCCAAGCTTCTTGGACTCCTGACCGATGTATACAAGACCCCTGGTGACTGGAGTGTCATCACAAAAGGAAACGGCTTGTTTGCGTATGTCTCGATCCCAATCTGATACGATTTGTCACTAATAATTAGCAGCCTCCTGCCTCTAACCGCAGAGCAGTGCGAGACCCTCAAAAAGGAATATCATATTTATTTGGTCAACACCGGCCGTATCACCGTTTCTGGATTGAACGAAAAGAACATTGATTACGTAGCCAAGTCGATTGACACCGTTGTTCGACAATCTTAGACTTTATGCTAGATTAATAGACAAAACATGTAATCGAAAGTTAAACTTACTTCGCGTCATCCCAATCGCATGGTTCGTCGGGCCCATGTTTCAGAATTTCGGGCTTGACGACCTGTTTCACGATAATTTCGTAAAAAAAAAAGGCTGCAGGGTATCACTTGGATTGTTCAGACAAATTTGTATAACGGGAGAAGCGATTGCTTTGTCGACAATAGGTTCGATTTTATGCAATGCCTGTAAACAAAGATACATAACAGTACGGCATCGTGTCATTAACGTCAAAATTGACACAAAACAGACCAAGCAGAACAAATGACCATCAATAATTATTCGCCTATTATCCTAAATATAAGAACCCCCTAATTTTAAATACAAGTATTGGTAGTACAAGTGCCCGCTCCTATTATGTGCGCTCCTATGAGCTGCCGCTGGCGCCTGCATCCTGGTGTTCTTCAGGCTTGGCCAGCGTCGACGAGGTATCGTTCTGCTTGGCCATAGCCATCTGCCAGGCTGGGATAGATGCCTTGCCTGATGAGGCTCCCAGTCCGGAGGTGGAAACTCGGTTGAGGGAGCTGGTTGGGCGGACGGCGTTAGCGGTGGGAGATGCGACAGAGCTACCGGCCTCGGCGGACTTCTCTCCGTTAGTGGTGCTGGCAATAGTGGACGGCGCTGGGGTCACGTTTCCACCGCTGGAACCACGAAGGAATGTGGACGAGGTTGGGGTGGAGACGTTGGATGTCATCCGCTGAGAGACGAGAGTCTTCAGACTCGTCAACTCGGTGTTGAGTTCCTTGAGTCGATCGTCGGCGAGCTGCTTCTGATTCTCCAGAGCCTTGGGGATGGCGTCCTTGAGGGACTTGACCTCATCGCGGATGCGCTGTGAATCGTCGTCGCGTCGTCGGTTGGCGGCCTTGAGATCAGACATGACATTCTCGAGTTCGGTAATTGCACTGTCCAGCTTGTCGGTTCTCTCCTGCTCCGACTTCTTGAGCTCCTCGGTATCCTTCGCGAGCTGTTCGACAAGAGTAAACGCGCGATCAAATTGGTCTTCGATCGACTTCTTATCTTGCTCGAGCTTCTCGGGTGTCGGGGGCGCAACAAGCGGGTATACATATCGCTGCGTACATCTGTCAGTCAAGAATTTCGGAATGCCACCGGAACAGACATACCTTGCCCAAGGAGTAGAGGCCATACGACACGCCGCTCACGACGGTTGCCATGATGAACCAGTCTCTCCAATCTCTTGTCGGGGGAGGTAGCGGCGGCTGCCATGCGTTCGGGGGGTAGGGGTAGTATTGCTGAGCAGGAGGTCCTGGGGGAGGGGCGTTTGGGTATTGTGCGCCGGGAGAGGGCGCCGGAGGCGGCGCATTGCCACCGACTCGGGACATTGCAGCGTCAATCTCCTCCTGGGTGAGGTTCTTGGATCGCAGAAAAGAGACGCGGTTCTCTACCGAAGACGAGGCGACGCTTGGGTCCTGAAGGACTGCGCTAGGTTAGTCACGAGCTGGGAGCGATGACAGGTTCGGGGGGACAAACATTGAGTCTGTTATGGTGAGTCAGCATTGGCGTCATGTCATAATTTGGTGGTTGGAACGCGACGGGATGCAACTTACGGCAGAGGTGACGAGGTCCTCGCGAATCGCCATGGTGAAGGTTGAGGCGCAGATGTGCCTTCACCGATCACGAATGGCAGAGGATAGGGATGAAAGAAGAAGATGCGCAAGCGTATTCGGGAGGCGGCGGTTGGAAGACAAAATGCATGTGCCTGGTGCTGGTTCTGGGGTAGCGTCTCTGTGGAGGCGGAACGGGATCCGAGCCGGGGGACATGCGTGGCCGATCTGGGCCGAGGCTTGATAAAGCTATTCGGTTGCTCTTTCCTCTTTTATGCCTGTCTCTGTGATTGGCCACACCTGGCTGAGGTAAGCAGGCATACGCGGGAGTGGCAGAGTGTGCACGGCAAGAACGGTAACCAGCCTCGGCCCTCTCCCAGTGCATAAATACCGGTCACGTGACACCGTGCCAAATATTCATCTCCACTTGGCCCAAGCCTTATCCTTGTAGCCAATCAATGCACGCCTCGCCCCTTTGTTTACTTTCCCGCCCAGCAACACAACTTTTGAAATCTGCGACAAGACCGCCATCCCGCCTTGCTACATCATCGCAGCGATAATTCCTCCCTTGACGCAGCCACGCACAGTAACCTCCAGAGCCGCGCGACCACATTGTCGCAGTCGCAAGCCGATATTTACACCAGATCATGTCCCAAGATACGGGACTGTGGAGCGTCCGCAGACCCAGGGAGGTAAGGCTTCTTGCGCCGCTAAAAACGGCGGCCTGGCGCATTTGAACCTCTCCCTCTAACCCTTACCCTGGATATAGACACTCGGAGGACTCAGCTCCAACACTGCTCTCCCTCAACCCGGTTCCACCATGAAGCGGTCAGCCAACTCAACCAACAACTACCCGGGCAGCCATGTGCGCTCCATGTCGGGATCTAGGCAGTCCCTCGCCATGTCGCGGCCCAACCAGCCCCTCTTCCAACGCTCTTCGTCCGGCACCAACCTCGCAGACATAGGCCTATCATCAGTCAAGCGTTCGTCTTTTCAGCAGCCCAAGGGCGTCTTCACCCCCGCGCCGGCCACTCGTGGGCCGCGCCAGTCCATGGATGTTGGCAACGACCGGCGCAGCAGTGTTTACCGACCGCGACAATCTACAGCACCCCCAGTGGCCCACCAAAGTTTCTTCCAGGCCACACCCCAAGCTGCCGGTGTTCCGCGAGATCCTCGTCCTCTCAGGGATCGTTCGTTTCAGGCGAGGCTCGGACAGGAATTGCTTGAATATATGATCCAAAACAACTTTGAAATGGAACAAAAGCATGTCCTCTCGCAGAATGTGATGAAGTCGCCAACGCAAAAGGACTTTAACTACATGTTCCAGTGGTTTTACAAGAGAATCGACCCGAGCTACAAGTTCCACAAGAGCATTGATCAGGAGGTACCGCCTCTACTCAAGCAAATGCGTTACCCTTATGAACGAAGTATCACCAAGAGCCAGATTGCTGCTGTGGGTGGTCAAAACTGGAGCACTTTTCTGGGCTTGTTGCATTGGATGATGCAATTGGCGCAGATGCTTGATGGTTATGCGACCTGTAGATATGATGAGGCTTGCATGGAAAATGGCACTGACGTTAGTGGCGACCGCATCATTTTCGACTTTCTCAGCAGCGCGTACAGAGACTGGCTTGCCATGGACGAGGATGTAGGAGACGATGAGGCCGAACGCATATTGGCCCCACACGTCGAGGCGATGGCCGGTGCCTTTGAGCAGTCCAACTCGAAGTATACAGAGGAGCTTGAGATGTTGGAGGCAGAAAATGGTCGACTTCTAAAAGAGATTGAAGATTTGGAAAAATCCATGCCCGACCCCGCCCTCTTGGATAGCAACTTCAAGATCATGGAGGAGGATAGGGGCAAGTTCGAGGACTACAACACCCTGGCCATGCAACGATCGGAAAAGTACGAGCACCGAATACAGCTGCTGCAGGAAGAGCTGGACAAGCTGGTGGAGGAGCTCCAAGAAGCGGATGAGGAGCGGAGAAGCCTGCAAAAAGCTGTCGATGCTCAGGGAATCAGCATGCAGGATATCGACCGCATGACAGCTGAGCGCGAACGGCTACAGAAGAACCTTGA
The DNA here is from genome assembly GCA_001879505.1 of Calonectria pseudoreteaudii. Taxonomy (NCBI): domain Eukaryota; kingdom Fungi; phylum Ascomycota; class Sordariomycetes; order Hypocreales; family Nectriaceae; genus Calonectria; species Calonectria pseudoreteaudii. The sequence goes on along the minus strand of KV875244.1, from coordinate 321,106 downwards.
ATCTGCAGGACAGAGGTTGGAGGAATCGAAAAGGAGAGTTGCCGAAAAAGAGACAGAAGCCAGCCAGAAGTTGGACGAGCTGGAGCGCATGGTGCATCAGTACAATACAGTGGCGTACCAAACTGCGCTTATCCCATCGACTGCAGCCAACGCCAAGGGAACAGACTTTGAGCTCCACATCATGGTGGGCGAAGGGGATTCAGATTTCACAGCAACAAATTTCAAGGACTCTGGTGCGGCGTCATCCACGGCGGATCGGTTGCTCGTTAACGCGACAACGGGTTACCAGCCGGGGCATGTGCTCAATCTTGACCTTCGAGGCCAAATTCGAAAGAGACTCATCGACTTGCGCAAAGAGATCTCAGAACGACGAAGCACAACCATGGAAGATTTGATATCAAACCAGGATCTCATGGCTGATTTCAAAGAGGCAATCGAGAACCGACGCAACGATGTTGAGGCACTGCACCATCGTGTGCGGGCTGCCGAGGAGGAGTATGAAGCGACCAAGGAGACGACGACGCAGCAGAAACTGGCTTCAGATGCACAGATTGAGAAGATGGAAAAGGACCTGGCTCGGTTGCGAACAGGGCTGTCCGAGTCTGTGCAGCTGCTGGAACAGCGCGAGATTCACACGAACATTGAGTAAGTTTTGAAGGTTCCATGGAATACGCGAGCCGTTTTCTGACAAGAATTTAGATATGAACAGCTGGTTCTGAAAGCCAACTCGCTACGCGAAGAACTGCACACCGAAATTGACCGGATGCTGCACGATGTCATCAAATTCAAGCTCCATGTGCAGAAGAACATGGACGAGTACGAAGGATTCGTGACGGAGGAGATGGAGAAGGAGCTGGGTAGTGGAGACATGGGAGAAGACACGCGACCGGTTGACATCTGATTGAAGACTCTAATGAACGACTTATGAATATATGTGTTTAGGGAGGGTCTTTTGGTTGGTTGGTTGAGGCGTTACGGTTGAGCGTTGTCTTGTGGGCTGGACCAACCCCCATTGTTAGACTGACTGTTCTGGGCTTTGTGGATTTTGTCTCCAGGAGTGTTGGGATGGTTTTTTTTTTTTACGACGAGATATCATGATGTTTTGTGGTTAAGCTAGATACCAGTGCCAGAAGATACCATGGGTTTTTAAAAGACATGTTTGTCAGCAGACGGCGAGACGAATGATGGGTGACGATGTTGCACGTGGGGGCAATTGGAATATGTTATGCATGTGTAAGTCACACAGCCAATGCATGCATGCATGCATGTTTGTGCCGGCTGGTCCAACTGATCAGGGGCTTCATCTTGACAATTGCCCGTTTGGGGAACATTTGAGAGCGTTCGAGACCGGAGATGCCGCACAGGCTGCAACACAAATGGTGCGTTGATGGCATGCCGTCTCTCCGAATGAGAGAGGTTCGTTGAGGCGAAGCAGACGCGCACGGATGCGCCCTGTGGGAAGAAGTCTATTAGGTGGCCCTTGAAGGTGGCCCCCCTTCGACCAGACACCTACTGCGTGCTCGACCCACGCTGCAAAGGCCTGGGTAGCGTTGCGCTTTGGGACGCTGCTGCTATGTACGAGCGCGGGCGCAGGCGCAAGGGTTGTCCTGGGCGGACGGGCGAAGGAATTATGTACGACGACGAACCGCGTCCCTGGGCCACCAGGGAAAAGAAGAGAGAGCATGGCATGGGGGCAGGGCAGGGCAGCTTTTCCGGAACGAAAGGCACGCAAGTACAAGGGCGGGCCCCAGGGCTAGGCCAGGCGGGCGGGCTGGGCGGGCTACGGAGAAAAAGAAAATGCAAATGCCCAGGCGCGGACGGGGAACGCGCGCCGGGGGAACCGTCAGGGCTCCCGGGGGGCCCAGGCTCTCGCGTGGCAGAGACTGGCAGGCCGGTGGCTTTCCGGGGAGGCGTCAATGTTCGGGCTGGCGCGATGCCATGTGTTTTGCTGGGGTTGTGGTCTCTAGGCGAGGGAAGGGGAATGAATGACATTGGCATTGGTGATGTGATTGCAAAAGTACGTGTAGGTTTGTTGCTTTCCGGTTAGTTGGCGGTGGTGGTAGGTTGGAGCTGGCTATGGCATTGTTCCATCATTGTGTGCTCTGGGAACACTTTCACCTCTTCTTGCTCAAGCTAAATGATGTTCGCGCGCGTCGTAATGGGTGGGCTTGGTATTATGAATGGTAGCAGGATGAGAGCGGCTATTTAACAGGGAGTAGAAGGGATACGAGTCAAGCTGAGCGGGGGGTTGGAAGGGGGCATGTCACTATCCCAGTTCAGTGTTGTTGTTGTTGTTGCTGTTATTGTGGTTCTTGTCTGACTCCTTCTCACCCCTCTCCTCGTTCGACTTTTTTTTATAAAGGCAAGCTGAACTGGAACAAAAGAAGAAGAAGAAAAAGCCGTTCCATGTGTTGAAAACGAAACACAAATGGAAGCAGAATAGTTCTCGACTGGTTCGTCTTGTCTCGGCCCAAGCTCCCTTCAGATGGTCCGCGCACACCAAAAAAAAAAAAAAGCCACCGGAAACAAGGCATGGGAACGAACCTCTCTCTCTCTTCTTTCTCTAGACCAGGCTGGCCAACGAAAGCTGAGTCAGCGTTCACAGTGGCTAGTTCCAGATACCCCATCGGAGTAGGATAGATCCCGGATCCCGATCCGCGCATTTCCTTCTTCCCTACGGGCAAGGCGTAGCACAAGACCCGGTCCTGGTCCTTTTGTTCCCCCCCCATCCCCCCTCCTCCATCCCCTCCTCCTCCTCCTCTCTCGGACTCGCTACTCTGTGCGAGAGAGATAGAGAGAGGACGAATGAGAGTGTGGTGTGCGTGCTGCTGCGGATGGACCGGGGTGGAGGCTCTGGAGAGAGGGGCGGCACCAGGTCCGAGGGCTTGGAGCGGCGTCGACGCCGGGCGTAGGTGTTAGTGGCCGCCTAAGTCCGCTAGATGTCCATTCGGAGTTGACGAAGGATGGGATGGCACTGTAGCTTCGGTGGGGCTCTTTTGGTCGTGGTCGTGGTCCAGAAAGAGAGAAAGCAGGGGGTGTTTTTTTATGACACTGTCCGGTATGGGTGTTTTTTTTTTTTTTTTTTTTTTGTACAATCCCATGTGCTTTTGGGGTCCAGGTCGATTTTGGCTTCAGAAGATCGGAATCAAAAAAAGGATGCCAAAAAGGGCAAACGAAGGGGAAGGGAAAGTTTGTTCCCGGCTTGTCCAGGGCATTAGTAAAGTTGACATCCACTTGTCTGCCAGCCAGTCAGCGATTGGAGGAGCCAATTGCGTCGGTAGGTAGGGTCATTGATTCACAACCACGCATTTGCGCTGCGGACTCTGCGGATTGCGGACTTGTGCGGCTCGCCGTGCCGGGGTCGTCGCTTTTATTCCTTTATGTCGAGTTGTGTTGACCGGTGCAAGCAAGCTCCATCCATTTCGGTCTTTAGCTGGCGTGCGCCGACTCGCGAGTGAAAAGAAAGGCTTGTCGTCCCATACCATCCCATCCCATGCCCTCTCATGCCATCTCATCCCAAGCCCAAGCCCAAGCCCAAGCCCAAGCCCATTAACCATAACCGTTTAGTTCCCTTGGGCAAGCAGCCTTTTGTTTTCCCACCCCTCTAGTTCCCCCTCTCTTACCTAATACGCCATCCTCCCATCTCTTTTTATCTTCATCCTCGAGTTTATCTCCTCCTTACTTGCTTTCTTTCTTTGTTTTTTCCTTTCCTCTGAGCCATCTCTGCTCGCACGATAATAGACGCCGTTGGGCAACACCATCCTCTCCTAGCTTCTTCGCCCTCGTCGCATGTGACGATTTTATTCGTCTTCCGTCTCATCGTGTCTAGCACACAACCCTCACATCCGCTCGCATCATGACGACCCCAGCGCCTGACGCTCCGACCACTGGTGCGGATCACTCTCCAGAAATTCCTCCCACTACACCTACGGCCAACGACACCAGCAAAACTGCTTCTGTTGATACTCCCGCCTCAGTCGACACTTCGTCGGCCGCTTCAGTAGAAGCCCCTCTTGACAGCCCCGGTAAGGCGCCCGTGGAAACAGAAACATCCGAGCCCATCACAGCGGCATCCACATCGACCATCTCCGTCGCCACGTCCGTGTCCAAAATCCCCGGCCGCTCTGCGCTCCCCGACGAGGCCACCTCCAACCCTCACCACCTGGTCAAGCGCGGCACCGTTGTCGGCTTCAAGAACCCGTATCCCTCGTGGTCGCACAGTGTCGGCTTTAGCACCATCTTGCGACGAGTAGTCTGGTAAGCCGCCACCATTCCAAAACTCTCCCCGTCCATGCCCATCATGGCACCTCGCTAACCTCTTTGCTTGGCCAGGCCGACCGTCACGGGCGAGATCAAGCAGCCCGACACCAAACCTCCCACCGTCCCCGTTGTCAAGCCGCAATGGCTCCCCGACCGTGACGCGTCAGACAAGCTCCGCGCCACTTGGCTCGGCCACGCCTGCTACTATGTCGAGTACCCTTCGGGCTTGCGCGTCCTCTTCGACCCCGTCTTCGAGGACCGCTGCTCCCCCTTCACCTTCATGGGCCCTAAGCGATACACGCCCCGGCCTTGCGACATCAAGGACATCCCCGTTGTCGATGCCGTTGTCATCAGCCACAGCCACTACGATCACCTTTCACACAGCTCCATCCTCGAGGTCCAGAAGTACCACCCCGAAGCACAGTTCTTTGTCGGCCTGGGTTTGGAGACGTGGTTCCGCAAGAGCGGCATCAACCACGTCACCGAACTGGACTGGTGGGAGGATGCCGATCTGACAGTTAGTGTGAAGGAGGGCGACAAGGAGCGCCACATCACCGCCCGCATCTCGTGCTTGCCCTGCCAGCACACCTCAGCCCGAACCCTCTTCGACAAGGATACTACTCTCTGGTGCTCTTGGGCTGTTCGCTCAGAGGAGAAATCGGTTTGGTTTGGCGGCGACACAGGATACCGTGGAGTTCCATACCTCCCCCCCACCACGGACGATTACGGTCCTGAATACGACCACCTCCCTCGATGCCCCCAGTTCAAGCAGATTGGTGAACTTCGCGGTCCTTTCGACCTGGGGTTGATTCCCATCGGAGCCTACTCGCCTCGTGTTGCCTTCTCACCAATGCACGCCAACCCCTTCGACTCAGTCGAGATCTTCCAGGACACACAATGCAAGCGCGCCATGGGCATCCACTGGGGCACCTGGGCACTGACGATGGAGGAGGTACTCGAGCCCCCGAAGCTGCTAAAGAACGCTCTCCGCCGCAAGGGCATCGAAGAGGAGGGCGTTTTTGATGTGTGCGATATTGGTGAGAGTCGGGAATTTTAAAAAGGGTCTTGGGCACCGATCCAAAGTCACGACCACCGGAGCGGAGGTAATGAGCGCGATTGATTGAAAAACATGGAATCCATTGTAAAATACCCTTTTGTTGTATGCTCAAGATTTTGTTTCTTGTTTGTTGAAGGGAGCCTGTGATCTTGGAGCTGGCCAGGTCGTCTTTGGGTTTTTTTTAATTCTGGTTGTACAATGTTAGCTCTCTTGAGATTGACCACTGCAGTCAAATTTAGATTAAAGAGATGAATAAGACGAGTGAGGATGTCCTCCCCTCTTAAAGTAAACAGCCATGTCAGAAACGCCAAGGCCCATATTTTCGCCGTGATTACCAGAATTAAACGACAAAGTAAGCACTCGTATTTGTTGGTTCGTTTGCATGTTGCTGACACGAGGGGGGCGATGGCGAGGAACGACACAAGAGTGGGTGAGCATGGCATGTCTCGGAGCAGACCAAAACTGGGGTATCCAAAAAGGCTAAATCGCTTTCTTATTTTCCTTGCGCAATCATCCCTTGCAACATCATTGGTCCCGGTTTCTTTTGAGACCTCACAGCTTTTCTTCTTCAGCCCGATGGTGGCGTTTGGTGTTTCATGTCCAAAATCGGTACAACCCTCTCTGCCTGCACCTCTTTACAGGTAGGCAGGCAGGCAGGCAGTCAGACAGGGCCCAAGCTTCAGCCACAATTGGCGGGGGAGGGGGAGGAGAGAGAGGCGGGGAGTGACGTATCGCACTCGCCACACCTGCGGTATAAGACGGCTTTGAGCAACCAATGCTGTAGGAAACCCGACCCCAACTCTCTCTCTCTCTCTCTCTCTATCTCCAACTCCAACTCACACCAACTCGCTCACTGCAAAGCAGCTCGAAGCTCATCCAACTTTTTTATTCCCTCTACCACCTTTTTCTTTTATCCCAGCAACAATCATGGGTCGCCCCGCCTACTCGTCCGACCAGGACCAGAGCCAGCAGGAGCAGCAGCAGGCCCAGACCAACAACACCACCCCCGCTGCCGCTGTGGCGACCGGAGCCGGCGCAAACACCGGCGCCGGAGTAACGCGGCCCAAGACGGAGGAGGAGCTGGAGGCCGATCGCCTGTACGAGGAGGCCATGGAGGAGGAGTATGCCAAGCGCGACGGTGGTGCCTAAACGAGGCACGGAGGGGGAAAAGATCTAATGAACAAAGGCAATGACAACAGTGACGGATATGAGACGGGGTTTATGTGGCGTACAATGCGGAAGGAGGGAGGGAACTTTCTCAACTCATGATTATTTTGTTCTTTTCTAAAAACAAAGGGTATTCATCTCTAAAACCGCTTCGGTTATGAATGCAATGGGAAGCGATCAATACGATCCGGTTACCAAGCGCACTGTGTGACCCAGCAAAGCCGATTTCACTGCCCATCAAAGAACTCGACTTGCAATGCGACAGTGCAAAAATGTGATGCTAGAGGAAATTTTTCGAGGCCCTGAATGACGGTCTCGAGTCTATCCAATCCAATCCAATCTCCGAGATGCTTGGGATGTAAATAGAAGGTTGTGCTCGGGATTTGAGGGCGTGTTCACTGGATTAAAAAATACATGCGCGGATCACGCGTTTGGGAAGACGGATGGCATTTAAGATACATTATACCAAATAAAAAAAATAAAATAAAACAATGCATTTACAATTTATGAGATTTTATTCAATGGCTGGCGGATTTCACAGCGGCATCGGGTTTGGTTGAAGGTTATTGATTGGGTATAGGGTATGCGGTATAAGAACGTGAAGGTAACATGAAGTTCCAGGGCAAACAATAACAAATGTCTTCGGTTAATAATGATTTTTGAGATGGGAAGTACGTTTATATCCACTACAGTGTTTCTCCTCGAAATCAATCGTTAAATGTGTCCCCATCGGGAAAAGTTGGTCTCAATGGACGCGGAAAAAGTTCATCGAACTTGGCTGTCTGTCAACCCAATTTACTCATTGATAACATGCACAGCATTCGACACACTAATATCCCGATGAAAGACTCGGCACATTGTACGCCGAGGGGACCGAAGGCAAGTGGAATTGTCATGCACCGGAGGTTGACATGATGGTCCTGCACTGTCCTAACTGGCGAACACCAGTGCGACAAGTGCGGGACTTTTTGCTCATCAAATTCGTCAGCCGTTATTTGCGGGCATCCTTGTCCCTGATGAATAGTAACGTTTGCTATTGCATCGGGAATAAAAGATGCGGATACTCAGCGGAGAAGGGTGGAGAGGGCTCCGTCTTCGTACTTTTGAGCATATTCTCGGCATCATCGAGTGCAGATGAGAATCTGGCATGGATATGGGATGAAGGGATGAGAGCAGGCAATGCCTTAACCTCATTCGGCATTCTCATCCGGCATTGTTTCGAAGTCTTGCCAGAGCCGCAGCAACCCCTTCACTTAACTCGCCATCCTTTGAGGTTTGACTAGCCTTCTTCGCTGCCTCTGCCTCTGCGGTTCTCTTTGACTCTTCGATTGCTGCTGCAAGCATGGCTTCCTCGTCGTCCTCGTCATCAGTGTTGTCCATGAACCGAAACTGCCCGCCTGCTGACGCACTTGAACCAACCGCCGGCGGTGTTTCTGATGCTGGTAGACCTCTGGACGGCTGGCTGGTTCGTGGCATATCTCTGAGTGGTACCTGCGATACAGGTCTCGCTTTATCTAGAACCGCAGTGCTGCTGGATGACTTTGCCGTTTTCTTGCCGGCCTTGCTTACTCGGAACGGCTCCCCCACGGCTGATGTCCACCTCTTGACCTTGACGCCACCCCAGCCGTTCAGCATGCTGAGTTGCTCAGCATCGGCGTTGATGGCATTCTTCAGACTGCCAAAATTGCTCACAATGGCGACGGCGTCCGACTTGTTGAGGCTGCGTGGCACCGTGACAAACTCGACCAGCCTCTCTCCATAGTTGGAAGGCTGCTGTCCGCGGATGGCACCAAAGCTGGCGTGCTCGTAGCTCTTGTACAGCTCTAGGTACCGGGCGGCCTCGGCGGCAGACCAACACAAGATCATAGTTACATTGTTGATGAGGGACGCGTGGGAAAGCTCCTTGATGGAAGCTTCGTGGTTTGGAATATCGACCATGGTGAGGACGAGGCGCAGGTTATATTTGCCCTGTAGATTCCGGATGCGCGTGTAGATGTATTCAGGATGAAGGCGGTGGTACTTGAGACTATCGAGGCTAGAGTCAGTGCCATCCGGTTCAAATATCGCCACGTTCCGGGCGTAAGTGCGCCTGCTTACCTGAGAAACAAAGCGCATGTACCCAGACCGAGAACATAATCGGCCGGGATGTCGCTGTATTCCCAGGGTGTCGTTCGGATGCTCGTCAGCACTGGGTTTCCTCGCTGGCGCGGCGATACAAGAATCGTCGATCCTGATCCGGATCCCTTCTGCGGCAGGGCCTGGGGCGTTGGTTGGACGATTTTGCTGCCCGATGAGTTTGACGGCGGCGCCTTGTCGAGTCGCTGGGGGGTTGGCTGTTGGATCTTTTGCGGTGTCGCTTGCTGCACTCGAGGGCGCACGGCGGGAGTTTGCTCGACGGCGGCCATGGCGGCCAGGAGGTCGTCGTCGGCGCCATAATCGTCGTCCATGATGGCGATGCTTAGATAGTGGGTGGAATTGAGCCTGATCCCTCTGCAAGGGTTGGGTTACAGCGATGCTGGCGCTGGATCTAGAGCAGACACGTCGCGAGAGTCATGGTTGAGAGCGTGAACTTTTGGGCCATGCCATGATGCAGGGAAGCTCCAAGCGGGGGGGGGGGGGGGCTTGGGGGCATCCACACTGTGTGCACGTACC
>KV875244.1:283165-311960 GCA_001879505.1 Calonectria pseudoreteaudii | reverse complement strand
GGTGCATCCACACTGTGGTGCACGTACCAGCGCTCAAATCCACCCAGGCTCCAGTGTTCCCCCAATTCGGCACGGCCCCATCACTTTGAGTCAACATCACCTCTTCGTCCGTGGCATCATCGGTTCTTACCGAAAACAAGGCTTCCCTGCTCAGAACCGTCCAAAATCCCCTCAAGCGATCCGAGCCCTTGCGTAACTTGCTAGGACTCCGCGTCCTACCTCTGCCAACTCACGTGCATTGTTGATCTCTGCGAGACCTCCCGTGCGGGGATTCTGACGAGTGTGGCTCACCAGTTGCGTTGCCCAATACCGGGATGCTGATGCTTGTTGCTCATCACATGAACCCTGTCACCCAGGTGGCCACCCGCGCGTACTCGATTAACAATGTTTTATTCGCGGCTTGAATCAAAGCCTGCGTCTATGATACACGATGACATCTGCATCGCCCAATCCCTTGCGCGTCTGCTGACACGTTACCAAACGCCAAATCCGTTATCCGTTAATAAATCCTGATGGGTTGCCCCGCGGTAGGTTCGCTAAATGTAAATAAACAACATCCTTGTTTCAATCTTAGTCCACTTCTTCCTCCAATCCAAGATATTCGCTCTCTTTGGGCACTGCGCCACCCGTCATGGACCGATGAATGGCGTATAGTGCACCCAGCCATGAATCAAACATGTGACCGACCTTCTCGATCTCTGGGTTTCCCATTCCCATTTTTGTGACTTGGTCTCGTAGTCGTTCGTAGGCTTCAATCATGACCCAAATCTGAAGCGCGGCATTGCTTGGGCCGCTTCGTAGCGGCCTGTCCGCCATGGCGGTTCCAAGTTCTCGCGTGAGCAGCTCAAGACATATCTGGAGGCTGAGATTATCCTCGGAAGCTGGGCGTTTGGTCGTCGGCAAATCCGAATATTGTTGGGATAGCCTTATCGAGGGCTCAGGCGATGGCTCGTTGGAAAACGATATGGGCTTGAAGTAAATGACATCCTCTTCGAAGCCCATCATCTCTTCTTCCTGATAATAACTCTCATTGTCTTCGTGGTAGAAGCTTGTTTCAACAACCGGGCTGAGCTTGAGAGGTTCCAAATGGGGTCGCGAAGCTGGTTCGGGCTTTGTCTGCGTGGCTCCTAGCATGGAACTGAATCGTACGTCGAGAATGTTTTGCCACGGCTCTGTCTGTGTTTGAGAATCCTCATAGAGGGATTCTGCCTCCGCAGCATCCCTTGATTCTAGCAGCGCGTGATACTGCTCGGCGATCAAATCAACGCTTGACGTTTTCTCTGCCGTTTCCAGGTCTCTTCCGAACCAAGGCTTCTCGTCTGGTTGCCCAATTCTAAACATAGGAGTCCTGGCTTGACGTCGCATAGTGGAGCTTGTGGATGCGCTGGATGCTGGCGAGGGCATTGAACTGCTGTCAAGTGATGGTCGGGCTGATGGGTCATGAATAGTGAGGTGGGAGAATTCAGGAACGGTACGTTGTATTTGTGGCTTTGGTGCTTTGAACATTGGCCTGGGTTCTGGCTCGGGAGATGCTGGACTGACAATCGTTTTTGGCCGTAGGTAATGGTTCCATTTCGAATCACTTAAATCTGGGGCGCCGTTTAGAGCTGGGCGGGGTGATGGTAGAGGAGTCGATGCATCGGTTTTGCGACTGGATGTAGAGTCGGCGGATCCACGTTTGGCCTTCGACGCTTTGAGCTTGGGATCGCATTTTTGAAGTTTTCTTCTTGCAGGTTTGGGATTCTGAGCTTTGGTGGGACTTTTGGGGCTTGTAAGTGCTGGTTGTCGATCCATCTTGATTTTTTGTGTGCTCTGGCTAGCGCTGGAGGCTGGGTTTAAGACGAATACATTCGCTAAGCGAGAGCGACTGCAAGGCGATACTCGGTTGTCATGCAGGAAGACAATCAATCATATGGCTGAAGGGTAGAAACTGAAAAAAACCCGCTGGGGAGGTGTTTGGTCTCTAGTTGCTGCTCAATGGATCTGGCTGGCGAAGAAGAGAGTCGAGGGACCGATTGATGTAGGAGCGCGGGAGCTATGACGGAAACCCGAGGGCAGAAAAAACAGGATGGCAAGCAAACAAGTAGCTAGAGGCTGCAGCCGGGTTGGCAATTCTTTACCGCCTCCCAAAGAGGGACGGCCGCAGGAGGGACCTGGAACCTAAGCTACCAAGAAAGTGGCTTTGCCCTGCAAGTGTGTAGGCCTGCATACGTAGTGTGGGCGCCCAATGGTGAGAGAGCCGCGAGGCGGGCGAGATGCCCACGTCATGGACCCCAGCCGTTTTCCTTGGTGACTGGGTCTTGGACAAACAGGGATCTGGCGATTTCGCTTCTCAATTCGTCTGGCTTGACTCGGAGTGCTGGGGCAAGAAGTGACATCCCGATCGACCGTCCAAGGTAGGGAGCATGTGCCTGATCGACCTGATGGGATTTCGTGTCTTTGCGCGTGTCGCATTTTTTTGCTTCTTCGCTTGCAGCGCATCTAAGGTCGGGGCCCCAACCGGCCGACGCCAAAACTTTTAGCTCCGTGCTGCCGTTCCGAGAGCGAGAGGCTGTTGGTTGGTGAGTCGGCAGCTGTCCAGGACTGGGGTCGGACCGGCAGACCGTTGATGGGGCGATGGCCAAAGTGTACAAGCACTGACTGGGCTGATGTCATGTGCAGTGCTGCAGCACAACTCCAGGTTTCCCTACCATTGATAAGTACCCCACCAACCCGCCTCCCACGTTCGTATCCTGGCGTGTGAGTCTACAGCTGAGCTGCAGAAAAACAAGACAGCCACCTGAGCTTGCGTGTCTGTTCCTGATTTCTTGTCGCCGCATGTCTTGTCCTTTATCCCTCGGCCCCCAGGTGTGCGGGACATAGCTTCGGTGAATAGTTACATCACACCGGCAAGGGATGGTCTCAGTTCACATGGTGTGATGAATATCTTGTCGCACATCCCCATGTGAGGGAATTGAGTTCTTTTGATCATCTGGTAGATCGACAGCTCCGCACATTGCCTGGCTTCGGGGGCGGTTCAATCTGGCTGTTGGTGGACATGGCAGGCATGCTATGTATAGTAACGAGGGAGGCCGAAGTATCCATGACATCTGAGCGAGCTGGTGGGTTGGCTAACGGGCGGGGGCTGGATGCCTTCGGCCTTTAGATCATCCGCGCCGAAGCCTTCTGTAAGCGATTCCTGCCGCCCCAGACCGCCCAAAAGTGGCCGTGGAGCTCGGCGATTGTGAATTAGGATGGCGGGGCACGACGCAGATGCGCCTAGGCCTGCAAAATTTCGCGGACCTTTGCAAGAGGCTCATTCCATTTGACTCACCTTTTGCGAATTGCGCTTCGACCATCGACTCCTCGCTGTTGGACTGCCAGCCTCTTTGAATCTCTCCTTGGGCCTTGTTGCCCCGCCTTCTTCTCTCATCGAGATTTGCGACGCAGGCAGCCATGATAGATTCAACAGACAGTCCCGTCAAGCAGCAGCTTGTCGACAAGCTGCCAAAACGCTTTCGTGGTATCAAATTTGGCATCCAGTAAGCGCTCGCCCTCTCACTCGCAATCGCATCGCATCGCGCCGCGTAAACTCTCTAACTGTTTTTTTTTCTCCTACTGCTTAGGTCAAACCAAGATATCGCGAATCAGGCCGTGGTGGAAGTTTCAAACCGACTGCTCTACAACATCGAGAATAACCGCGCCCCTTACGCCAATGGACCTCTCGATTCACAGCTGGTGAGCTATTTATGTTGGCCCCCATTCAAAGAGAGCTTCTGAATTACTAATGCAAAACCTCTTCAAGGGTACCTCCAGCAAGATGGCGCCTTGCGCCACCTGCCAGGAACCGCTCAAGAATTGCCACGGTCACTTCGGCTACGTCAGACTTCCGCTACCGGCGTTTCACGTAGGATACTTGCGTTTCATCATGTCTATTTTGCAAGAAATCTGTAAGGTATGTGCTGTCGTGTAGCCCCTTATGTAGGTTTGCAAATGAGCTAACGTGTGTGACAGGACTGTGGCCATGTCCTACTTGAGGAGCCGGATCGACAAAGTTACCTGAAAGAACTTCGACGACCACACTTAGACAATTTGCGCCGCACACAGATTTGCAAGAGGATCAATGAACAATGTCGCAAGGTGAGGAATTGCCAGTACTGTGGCGCTGTCAATGGCCAAATTCGCAAGATTGGTGTTCTTAAACTCGTTCACGATAAATTTTCCTTTTACAACAAGTCCACATCCGCCAAAAAAGTACCACCTGAGAGCAAAGTCAAGTTTGATGCATCCTTTATCGAGGCCAGCCGTGAAAACCCTGAGCTCAACAAGCATCTGCGCAAAGCAATGGAAGACTTGAACCCGTTGCGCGTTCTCAACCTTTTCAAGACCATTAGCCCCTCGGACTGCGAACTTCTTGGGCTGGACCCTGCCGAGGGAAGACCCGAAATGTTCATTTGGCAATTCGTCCCGGCTCCACCAGTTTGCATCCGACCTTCAATTGCGCAGGACAATGCGAGCAACGAAGATGATATCACAACAAAACTCGCCGATATTGTATGGGTTAGCGGCATGATTCGCTCAGCCCTGCAGAAGGGTTCTTCAATCCAGACGATTATGGAACAATGGGAATATCTTCAGACTCAAATTGCGATGTATGTCAATAGTGATGTTCCCGGCCTCCAGCAACCTGGTTTTGGAAAGAGCACGAGAGGATTCTGTCAACGTCTCAAGGGCAAACAGGGTCGATTCCGTGGTAATCTTTCCGGAAAGCGTGTGGACTTCTCTGGTCGTACTGTCATTTCCCCCGACCCTAATTTGGGTGTCGATCAGGTTGCCGTTCCTCAGCTTGTCGCCAAGAACCTCACTTACCCGGAGAGGGCCCAACGACATAATATCGAGAAGTTGCGTCAATGCATCAGAAACGGCCCCAAAGTATGGCCTGGTGCCAACACGCTCATTGTCAAAAAGGATGATGGCGAATACAAGCAAGATCTCAAGTTTGGTAACAGAGATATGATCGCCCGCGACCTTCAATTTGGAGATATTGTTGAGCGCCACCTTGAGGATGGTGACATTGTGCTCTTTAACCGCCAGCCTTCTCTACACAGACTCAGTATTATGAGTCATCTTGCCAAAGTTCGCCCGTGGAGAACATTCCGACTCAACGAATGTGTATGCAATCCTTACAATGCTGATTTCGATGGAGATGAGATGAATCTGCACGTGCCGCAGACCGAGGAAGCCCGTGCCGAGGCCATTAATCTGATGGGAGTGAAACACAACCTCTCGACCCCAAAGAACGGCGAGCCTATTATTGCGGCAACCCAGGATTTCATCACAGCTGCATACCTATTCAGCAGCAAGGATAAGTTCTTTGATCGCAAGACATTCACGTATCTTTGCATGCACATGTTGGAAATTGACGTTCCCTTGGATCTTCCACCGCCAGCCGTTATTGCACCAAAGGCGCTATGGACGGGCAAGCAACTCTTTAGCATTATGATTCGACCAAACAAAAAGTCACCAGTTAAGATCAACTTGGACGCCAAGTGTAAGACGTACAAATCGCGAGCAGGCGTGTATCCTGACATGAGCGCGGAGGATGCTTGGCTCGTGATTCGAAATTCCGAAGTCATGTGTGGTCTGATGGACAAGAGCACCGTCGGAGCAGGAAAGAAGGACTCGGTTTTCTATGTCCTCCTACGTGATTTCGGTCCCGATGAGACCGTCAAAGTCATGAACCGACTTGCCAGACTGTGTGCCAGGTCTCTGACCAACCGAGGCTTCTCCATCGGCGTGGGTGATGTCTTCCCATCTGAAGCTTTGACTGCCGAAAAGGAGAATCTGGTCGCGACTGCATACCGAAAGTGTGATGACTTGATCGAAAAGTTTAAGCAAGGAAAGCTCGAAAAGGCTCCAGGATGCAATATGGAACAGACTTTAGAAAACTCCATCTCTGGTATTCTCAGTAAAGTCCGACAGCAGGCCGGTGAATACTGCGTAGACACACTTAGCCGAAACAATGCTCCGCTCATCATGGCTCGATCTGGTTCGAAGGGTTCGGACATTAACGTCGCCCAGATGGTTGCCCTGGTCGGGCAGCAGATTATCGGTGGCCAGCGAGTTCCTGATGGATTCCAGGACCGAAGTCTGCCACATTTCCACAAGAACGCACGTCAACCCCCTTCGAAGGGTTTCGTGAAGAATAGTTTCTATACTGGTCTTTTCCCCACTGAATTCTTGTTTCACGCCATTTCTGGTCGAGAAGGTCTGGTCGATACAGCTGTCAAGACTGCAGAGACAGGTTACATGTCACGACGACTGATGAAATCTTTGGAGGATCTGTCCACTCAGTATGACTACACAGTCCGAACATCTGGTGGTACAGTCGTTCAGTTCCAATACGGTGCCGACAATCTTGATCCCTTGGACATGGAAGGTTCCAGTGGGCCGGTCAACTTCCAACGAACATGGACGCATGCCGAAAGTCTTACTTGGGACAACGACGAGCCTTCTTTGACTCCGAATGAAGTTAGAGCTTTCTGTGACTCAATGCTCGACACTGAACGTGTCAAGTTCCCACGCAAGGGCTTGGTGCATGGCGAATCAATCGACTATGAGGATAAGAGCGATTATTCAATTGACGAGCACGAGGGTGCGCGAAAGTTCTTGAAGGAGATTGAGGACTACGTTTACGGTCTGGCTGCTCGAATGGAGAAGATCCGAAAGCTTGCGGGCGTTGAAGGGGATAATTTGGAAAAGTCGATTGCCCAAGACCACGCCGACCGAACAGCGAAGGCGTCAGCAACAACTTTGAGGCTCTTTATCCGATACAGTCTTGAAAAGTACAAAAAGGCTCATGTGGAACCCGGCCACTCGGTGGGAGCTATCGGAGCCCAATCCATTGGTGAACCTGGAACCCAAATGACCCTCAAGACTTTCCATTTTGCTGGTGTCGCCGGTATGAGTATTACGCAGGGTGTGCCTCGTATCAAGGAGATTATCAACGCATCCAAGCTCATCAGTACCCCGGTTATCACTTGTCCACTGCTTAACAACGAGCAGATCGAAGCTGCCAAGGTCGTCAAGGCTCGCATTGAAAAGGCGTACGTTTCAGATGTTCTAAGCTTTGTCGAGGATGAGTGGCGTATGCAGCACAGCAACGTTGTTTTGCAAATCGACACAAACGCTTTGGCTAATATGCATCTGGGCATTACTCTCACCGACATTGCTCAGGCCATCTGCATGCAGAAGAAGTTCAAAATCCAACCACAGGACATTGAAATCAACGGAGACCAAATTGTTGTCCGCGTGAGAGATATCACTGAGACCACCACCAGCAGAGCTACCAAGAAGGCTGCTGAAGAATCTGGCGATCTCCTGCTCCGGGCCAACTTCCTCCACCGGGTCCTTCCGACTGTGCCAATCTCCGGTTACGCCGAGGCCACCCGTGCTCTCATTGAGACGTCCGAGGAGAGCACACACCGGGTTCTAGTGGAAGGTTACGGTCTTCGGGCATGCATGACGACTGAGGGTGTGATCGGCACAAAAGCCAGGACCAATAGTGTGATGGAATGCAATGACGTCCTTGGAATTGAGGCAGCCAGAACAACAATTGCAAACGAAATCAATGAAGTCATGGGATACATGGGTATTGACTTCAGACACATGGAACTTCTAGCCGATGTCATGACATTCAAGGGAGAAGTTCTTGGTATCACGCGATTCGGTCTGTCAAAGATGAGAGACAGCGTGTTGCATCTGGCTTCGTTTGAAAAGACCCCGGATCACTTGTTCGCTGCAGCAGCAGGAATGAAGGGCGACAAGATTGAGGGTGTCAGCGAGGGTATCATCATGGGACAAACCATGACTGTCGGCACTGGTGCATTCCAGGTGGTGCGACGGCTGGGCATTCAGCCTGACAGGCTTCGCCAGAAACCAACCTTGTTTGAAGATGCCTGGAAGTCTGAAGTGGCAAGGAAGAAGAAGGGCGCTCAAGCGGCATAGGCGGCGAAGAAGGGAATTGTATGAATGGTGTGTATTTTGGCTCTCTCCCCTACATGGGTGGTGAGCGACCTCGACGTTATCAAAAGGTGTCTGGGAGCATGGGCGTTTAAACAGCCAATACCTTGTATTCAAGAAAAGTCTAAAATAGATATTCCGTTAGGATATACATACATGTCCCCAGTGGGCAATCCCAGTTGATGGGTCCCAACGTTTGGGCTAGTTTGTTGCTCGTGGCTTTGAGATGCGCCTGAACCAGTTATCGAGTCGATCCCAACCATGGAGATTGGCCTTGATTTTGTCTGCAAAAGTTCCGCTTCCTGTTCTCCATTATGATCCCAGCGGCAAAATGTGCTGCCCTTTCCCATTATCTGCTGCGCAAGCTCTGTTAAATTTACTTTGATGGCATAGAGCCAGGCCCTATCCGCCTCGCTCAATGAATGCGGCGATGACATGGAGAAGGGCGCTGCCGAGTCGCAAGCAGCGGATGCCTTGATCAACGATGCCAACTGGCCCATTACGGCGGCGCTTTTATGTGCCAACTTCCAGTTCTCGGGGAAGGCAGACATGATGTCGGCGCAGATGGCGACCTCATCTCCGGCAGGGAAGTCCCGGTCCTCGGTGGCGCGGGAGAGAAAGCAGTGCAGGAATATCATGCACACGGGAAACAGGCGGCAAAGAGTCAGCTGGTTCAGCGGGAGATGCTGTTGCTGCCAGCGGACGGCGGTTGCTTGGACGTGCTTCTGCGCGAAGGAGACAAGCTCAGCGTTGGAAACGAGCTCGGCGGCGGGGTTGAAGTGCGAGGGGAAGTAGAGCAGGAGGAGGAGGTTGTAGTACCGCGCTGACAGCCACGAGATGCGAATGTGGACCATGGCCTCATCTGGCCCCGTTGACTTGAGAAGACACCCGTTGCTGTACCAGTTCTCGATTTCGGTCCGCAGATCGCTCACTATCCCGCGGCGGTCGGCCCGCGCGAGGTTCCTCATGTTCTTGTGGTCTCGTAGGTGAATCTCGTGAAGGACCTTGTTTTCTAAGATGCGCAACTGTATGATTTGGCGCGACACCTGCAGCACCGACGTATACTCAAGGCGATTGGCCGACGCAAACTCGTCCACAGTTATCCCCGGGAGGGGCATGTCCATGTTGATGTCGTTGAGGGCGGCGGGGACTCCCGTGGACACGGCGACGATGCGGTCCCACACGTATATGCTCCAGAACAAGCGCCGGCGCCGCTCGGCTTCTTCTGGTGAACATCCCTCTTCGGCTGCGTCGCGTCGAGTTAGCCCAAGGCGGATGGCTTTTCGTGCGAGCATATCGACTATGGGCCACGCAGTGCACCCATTCGGATCGAATTGAGAGTAAATTGACAAGAGGAGCAGGATTTCCACGGCAGATATAGTTTCTTGAGTCAAGTACTCTGCAAGTATTTCCCTGTAGCTTATTGAGAAGATCGTGTTTGGATTTGGCTGGCCCTGTTCTGCCCGCTGGAGGGAGGCGTATCCAATGGCGATGACTAGATACGCGGTGGTGGCGTCGGCATCCTGTAAATCCGAGACGAATATGGAAGAACCCTTCTTTTGTAAGGTGGCTAACACAGTTTCTCTGTGAATAAAGGGATAGGTCCTATTAACATCGCGGAAGTAAGTGTCCACTAAGGAGTAAACATCGGGTTTGGGATGTGGCGGGGTCTGAGCTCTGGCTGCAACGAGGGTGACTTCTGACCCGGCTTGGTCTGATGATATACTGAGACGCTGCCTTTTGGATGGAGGTTCATCGTTTTGGATGTTGTGTGATTCTTGGCTGGACGAATCTTCGTCCATGCCGGTTGGTGTCCTGTCGCTATTCCGTTTTGCGGAGGACTGGTTAGATGAATGGGCCAAGCCTAGTGAGGAGGCGCTGTCCAGGCTCGAGATATCGGTCCCTGTAGCAAATTGCTCAATTTTCTGACCGTCGCCTAATAATCCCGACTTGTTCACTATGTCCTCCACCCAAGCCAATCGTGCTTGCAAGGCGCATCTCTCTGACGAAACAGCACGTAATCTGGTGCCGCCACAAGTGGCGCATTGAAGCGACGGTCTGTCTTGAGTCCATTTGAGATGAGTAGATTGTCCGTTTGCACTCAGATTGAGACTAGTTCCTTGGTCTGCGATCCGGGGGGATGTTCGTGTGGAAGGCTTCTTAGATGAGAGCGGGATGCGGAAACGGCTCATATGGGACTCCATCATGGACGCCAATGGGAAGTTACTTGTAGTCCCATGAAACAGGCATGTGTCAGCGTCATCTGGTTGTGAACTCCGGGCGCATCCATCAATTCAATTACAATGATATTTGACAATGGATCGCAGAATGATAAGTGAGATAGATAGCATCGTGATAACATGTCGCACACCGGCGATAGTGGGGATGCGCGCAAGCCCGACCCAGCGGATTCTGCAGCGGATATCGGGGTTTGGTCCACTAAACGCTGGCCAATTACAGGGGAAGAATCTGACGGGATTGCATGACTGACAGCACTGGCAGTGGAGAACCAAACGACGGGACTTTGTCAAGGGCATGCCGACTGCATTAGAGCCGTGCCGCTGGTTCTTCTGCTCAGCTCAAAATTTTTAATTAATTATCGATTGTATGGTTGAGTTCTGCGCTGTCCAGTGGTCATCTGGATTCGCATCATGATGCTATTAGCATTGCCCTGCCGATCCTTCAGTGTCCACGAGATAATAACCCGTCCGCTTTTCTCATGGACAGAGATGTGCATGTTCGACAGTGATGTCACACAAACCTATGTGCTCTGTCTTCATTCAAAGTTGTATTTCTAACCAGACTAGACATTGCCTTTTATACTGATGGTGTAGGTTGATCACATATTGAGAAGATTAGTTACAGTCATGAACGCCGCATAATATCAAGGCGAGGCGCTCAAATACCTTTGGTCGTTTTGAGCATCAAGCATTTATGTCTGTTAATTGGTACCAATTGGCCATCTACGGGTTCCAAATAGCGAAAAAAAGAAAAGCTGGCGGCTTTGCTGGCAACTCGTATGAAGGACAACAGCAAAAAAATGACAGCACGCCGTCTGAAGATGCAAAAAAAGATAGTTTGTATAGGAATAGCCCGATGCGGGGGTCGAACCCGCAACCTTGAGATCGCGTACTCGTAAGAGTCTCACGCTCTACCGATTGAGCTAACCGGGCTCAATCTCTTAATTGTTTGTTGAGGTTGTGGTGTGCAAATTTTTCTTATAACCCGGCGTTGGCGCAGCCCTGTTTTGCAGAAAAATTTTTAAGCGGCAAGTGTGTGGTGTGGAGGGGGGGGGGGCCCACTTGGTGACTTTGGTGAACGGAGGGGATCCTTGGCTTATTATAGCCCACGAGACCCCGCAGCCCCTCCCAGCGCAGGTGACTGCCACCTGTACACACTGCTATCGTGCGCTGGCCCTGGCGTTGAGCAGGTGCAGCCGAACAAGAACAAGCGCCCAGCACCAGGGGATTTCTCTTCTGAGATAGCAAACACCCGGCCAGCATTTCCATAATTTACCACCTGTTGATATCCCCCAAAACCCAGCAACTTATCTAAACAATTGAAACAACAAGAACAAACCGGAACTCCCAATCGCGCCAGAGACCCGGTGATCGCGCGACAAGCTGAATCAGCTGCGGTGGAGGCGAACAGAATTCCTCCTTCCAGTAATTTTCTTAGCGTATATTTCCCTTCTCGGCCATGGCCCACTCCTCGTCTTTTTGGCTATGGTTGAATGCACAAGATGAGGGGGAGTTGGCATCCTGCGTATCCCGCAGCCTTATCAGGTCCGCAGGATGACGTGCTTCCACCAATTCCCTCGAGCTCTCCATGTTGTGACCACTGGTAAAACTGCCAATCCTGTCTTAGCCTACCTTCCTTGATAGGAAGTTTTGATACCTGTGCGCAGGCCAATTCGACCATCTCTTACCAGTTTCCCTCCAACCGGGTCAAACTCCAGCGCGACATTTGGATCGCCGCCGTGATATATATTCGTGCGCCCATGCCTTGCCATCTGTTTTTCATGTTAGGTTCAGTTTAAGCACACAATCACAATGGCTTCCTCAACCAAGAACCACCTTGAGTACGTCAAGCCTACGCTAGATATGAACATCTCCATCGACCGTGGTGGAACCTTTTGTGATGTAATTGCCACAGTGCAAGGCCAAGAGGATATCATCTTCAAGCTGCTTTCAGAGGACCCAAACAACTACGCTGATGCGCCAACCGAGGCAATTCGACGAGTATTAAGTAAAGTCGAAGCTCGCGACATTCCTGTTGGGGAAAAATTGGATGCTTCGCGAGTTGGTATGCGCCAGTTTGGAGATGCAAGCCCACAGACCATGCATTAACTCGTTCTCTTAGCTTCCTGCAGAATTGGCACAACAATCGCTACAAACGCTCTGCTTGAACACAAGGGCGAAAGGTTTGCCTTCGTTACTACAAAAGGTATGCGTCATCCCGCAGCCCCCGAACATCAACTCACGGTTACATAGGATTTAAAGATGTTTGTGTCATTGGAGACCAAACTCGCCCTAAGATCTTTGCTCTTAGGGTAGAAAAGGCCAAGGCCCTTCACCAGCGTGTGGTTGAAGTCGATGAGCGCATCACGGTTGAGGATTACGATCTGAACCCGTTTCCGATGAACAAGGAAGCTGAAATCACAGACCCCGGGCTGCTCCGTACCAAAAGTGGAGAAATTGTTCGCATTCTCAAGAAGATTGACCCGGAACAAGTGCGAGCGCAGCTCCAGTCGCTTCGTGAAGATGGATACGAATCTGTCGCCATCTCTTTCATGCACTCATACATTTATCCAGACCATGAAAATGAGGTCGCTGCCCTAGCAAAAGAGGTCGGATTTAAATACATTACTACTTCCAGCCAGATCAGCCCAACCATCAAGTTCCTTCGACGAAGCACCTCGGCTTGCTCAGAGGCTTATCTTTACCCTGTAATTCGTCGCTATGTCGAGAACTTCGAGTCAGGGTTCAGAGAATTGCCAAGGAGAGTCGAGTTCATGTGCTCAGATGGCGGTCTGAAGCAGTCCCAAAAGTTTAGCGGCAACGAGGCACTTCTGAGTGGACCCGCTGGAGGAGTGGTCGGCATCGCCAAGTCTTGCTACGATGATGAAGAAGGCACGGCTCTGATCGGTTTTGACATGGGCGGAACCAGTACCGATATTTGCCGTTTCGACGGAAAGTATGACTATCTCACGGAGACGCGCATTGCTGACAGGACCATCACTGTTCCCATGTTGAACATCCAGACAGTTGCTGCAGGCGGAGGTTCCATTCTCTTTGCACGAAATGGCCTCTTGGTCGTCGGCCCCGAGAGTGCCGGTGCATTCCCAGGACCTGCAAGTTATCGAAATGGCGGCCCATTAACTGTCACGGATGCAAACCTCTTCCTAGGAAGACTAGATCTGTCTTCGTTCCCTGCCATTTTTGGAAAGAACGCTAGTGAACCGTTGGATACTGAGATTGTCAAGCAAAAGTTCCGCGAAATCACAGACGACTTCAACGCCCAAACTTCTCAAAGCCTCACTCCCGAGGAGGTAGCCCTTGGTTTCTTGAACGTCGCCAATGAAACAATGAGCCGCCCAATCAGAAACGCAACTGGTGAGGCAGGCCACTTCATTTCTACAGATTGCTTCTAACTTTGATGCAGAGGCCCGAGGCTACGCCCCCGAAAAGCACAATCTCGTCAGCTTCGGAGGAGCTGGTGGTCGTACGTGCAACTTCACCCCTCTTGTCGGCCAACATAAGCTAATGTAAATAGAACATGCCTGCTCAATTGCCGAAAAATTGGGCATCAATCGCATCCTGATTCACAAGTGGTCCTCGCTCCTCTCTGCCTACGGCATCTCCCAGTCTCAGCTCCAGCAGGAGGTTTCCGAGCCTTACGCTGGAGACTTCAAAATGGAAGCCTTGCCCAAGATTCATGAGCGAATGGAGATTTTGAAGCAGACCGTGCGAGAGGAACTTGTTGCGCAAGGCGCTAGCGAAGACTCGCTCCAGTTTGACGAGTCTCTGAGCCTGCGATACTTTGGCACAGATACAAACCTGGTCATTTCGAAGCCCTCAGATGAAGATTACGGTGCTGCTTTTGTATCGGAACACATGCGAGAATTTGCCTTCGTCCTGGGACGCAGAATTGTGGTTGATTCAATCCAGGTTCGAGGCGTCGGCAATGCGGGCGTTGCCAGCAAGAATGTTCCACCGACGGAAGAACTGAACCGCGTAAAGGAGAGTCCACGAACAGCCGAGGTGCAGAAGCAGCAAAATATTTACGTGAATGGTGGGTGGATGGATTCGAGCATTCATTTGCTTGCCAATACACCCGTGGGCACCGCCATCGATGGCCCAGCGCTCATCCTCGACAAGACACAGACAATTCTCGTTGAACCTCGATTCCGCGCATACACACTCACCAACCATGTGGTTATTGAGAAAGTAAACGATGCTGCAGTCAGCCAGGAGACTAGCGATGAGGCCTCCAACCCGATTCAACTCTCTGTTTTTGCGCACCGTTTCATGTCCATCGCTGAGCAAATGGGCAATACGCTCCAACGCACATCAATCTCCACGAGCATCAGAGAAAGGCTGGACTTTTCTTGTGCCATTTTCTCACCGGATGGTCGGCTGGTGGCTAATGCACCGCACATTCCCATTCACCTTGGCAGCATGCAGTTCGCCATTCAATCCCAGCACAAGCATTGGCTTGGAAAGCTACAACCAGGAGATGTTCTAATGACCAACCACCCCGAGTGGGGTGGCACCCATCTTCCGGACATCACAGTCGTGACGCCAGTCTTTATTGATGGCAAGATTGCCTTTTACACAGCCAGCAGAGGTCATCATACAGATATTGGTAACTCATCTACTCAATTTACACGTCTTAGGATATTCGGCTAACTGGTACGCAGGCGGTAAGGGAATCACATCCATGATGCCAGACTCGACAGAGTTGTGGGAAGAAGGTGTCAATGTAAAATCGATGAAGATTGTGAGCGGCGGCGAATTCCTCGAGAACGAGGTCCGCGAAGCTTTCAACCGCGCAGGAAGCTTCCCTGGATGCAGCCCTACAAGACGAATCCAGGACAACATATCCGATCTCAAGGCTCAAACATCTGCAAACCAGCGCGGCATCACGCTTCTCCAAAAGCTTTGCGACGAGTTCACTCTTCCCATTGTGCACAAGTATATGAGGGGGATCCAGGCAAATGCTGAGGTTGCTGTTCGCGAGTATCTGAAGCAGGTCGCAAAACAGCACCCCAACGGCCTTGAAGCGGAAGATGCCTTTGACAACGGGACGCGACTCCGATTGAAGATTACAATTGATCCCGAAACAGGATCGGCCGTGTACGACTTTGCAGGAACCGAGGCGCAAACCTGGAGCAACATCAACTGCCCCATCTCCATTACCCACTCCGCCGTCATTTACACCATCCGATGTCTCATTGACCTTGAAATCCCACTGAACGAAGGATGTCTCTCGCCCATCGACATCCGCGTTCCGAAGGGCTCGATTCTCAACCCCACCCCATCCGTCGCCATCTGCGGAAGCACAATTGCCAGCCAGCGAGTCATTGACGTTATTCTGCGCGCTTTCAAGGCGGTGGCTGCCTTCCAAGGTTGCGCGAGCAGTTTCGGTTGGGGAATGGGTGGGCGAAACCCCAAGACTGGCGAGATTGAACCGGGCTGGAACTATGGCGAGTCCATTGGCGGAGGTACAGGAGCGGGTCCCGGTTGGAACGGAGAGCACGCTACGCACGCTCACTCTACAAACACTCGCATCACCGACGCAGAGGTTATCGAGAAGCGAACGCAGGTCATCGTTCGACGCTACGAGATCAACAGGGGCACCGGAGGCCGCGGCAAATGGTGCGGAGGCGACGGCATCACGCGCGAGATTGAGGCGAGAATCCCGCTCAAGTCGAGCATCCTCAGCGAGAGGCGCGTGTTCCCGCCGTACGGCATGGAAGGGGGAGAGCCGGGAAGCGTGGGGAGAAACTACGTGCTTCGGTGGAACGACGAGGGCGAGCTGGACAAGATCAGCCTCGGTTCCCAAGCTGTTGTGAGCTTGAGGCCTGGCGAGAGAATGCAGATCAACACCCCAGGCGGAGGTGCCTGGGGAACGATTGACTCGTAGATTGCTTTAGATAAGCCACTTGAGAAATGTTCCCTTTTTTTTTTATATGCAATTGAGCAGCAGAAAGAAAAAGGAATTGATCGCAAAATAATTAGCCCATCAATGAGGTTTTAGTAAAAAGATGTGTCTGTTCCTTTCATCGAATTAGTCCGAACACATCAACCGAAAAGTCGTCAAAAGCATAGAATATGATGCACTTTGTGGGGAAAAAAAAAAAGTAACGGAAACTTGTATAAATCTCAAATAGCATTAATTATCATTTCCTTCGTAGCCAGCTAAATGTCAAGAACCCCCAGGCAAGTAAGAAAGCTCCTTGTAAAGGCCAACCAATCAATTTCCACGGACTCGCCGCTTTCCGAGCGCGTGTTGTGTTTCCTAGCGCCGAATCCTGGCTTCAATCATCGAAGATGGGGAACTGCACTCCCGGTGTAAACTTGGCATCCTTTTCCAGTATCTTCTCATACTCATCTCTCTGTTTGCGAAGCTTGCGGCATTCCTCCTTCAACTTCTTGTCTTGCGCTTGCATCTCCTCATCGTGCTGTTTGGTCTTTTCTCGCATCTCCTTGCGGAGCTTTTCAATCTTTCCTTCCAACTCCTTGCGGAGCTCTTCGTACTTCTCTTCGTCTTCATCACGGAGCTTGTTGTACTTTGCCTTGCCCTCCTCATTCGAATCCGCCAGGAGATCTTCTCTCTGTTCGATATCGTGTAGCGCTGAACTCAATTGGTCCGTGGTGGTCTTTAGCTCTCCCTTGACCTTGGTGACCTCGCCTTCCGCGGTCTTTAGCTTTTCGTCAGAGGCCTTGAGCTTTTCTTCAGAAACCTCTAGCTTTTCTTCAGAGGTCTTGAGCTTTTCTTCGGAGGTCTTTAGCTCTCCTTTGACCCCGGCGAGCGCGGCTTCCGAGGCCACGAGAGCCTCTGCAGACTTCTCCTGGGCAGTCTCAGCCGCCTTAAGCTTCTTCTCAGTATCCTTGAGCTTGCCCTGCTCAACCAGTGCAAGGGCAGCCGCAGCCTTGAGCTCATCTTGCGTCTGGATGAGTCGCTTGTTGGCAGTATCCAGCTTGGGCTGCAGGTCCTTGACCTGCTGCCCGACGGCATGCTTCTCCTCCTCCAGCTTGATGATGATCTTGTGCAGCCTCTCGCCTTCCTTGTACTCAACGTCGTACTTGACCTTGATATCGTGGACGTCGGCGTTGAGCTTGGCAATGGTCTTCTGCGCGGTCTGCAGCTGCGTCTTATGCGAGGAAATCTCGAGCCGCGCCTTGCTCAGCTCGCCCTCCAGGCTGTGGATCTTGGATTCGGCCTTGGCAAGTTCCTCACGGGCGGCCTTGATTGTGTTGTGGTCCTGCTCATCGTGCTTGCTCGACTTGTCCTCGAGGTCACGGTACTTCTGGTTGAGCTCCTGCTCCTTGAGCTTGGCGGCCGCCTTGGCATCAGCCAGCTCCTTCTCCAGGTTGGCGGCCCGGGTCTTCTCGGACGCAAGGTTGCCGGTCAGATCGCCAACGGTCTGAGCAAGCTTGTCTTTCGAGTCTTTGAGAGTGGCGATTTCCTCAAGTCGCTTGTGCAGGTCGACATCGAGGGCATTGAAGCGCTGTCCATCGTTAGTAATTGCGCAAAAATAAAGTCAGAGTATAGGGAGGGGGCTACTCACAGCCTCGGCGTTCTTGACAAGGTAACCAGCCTGGTCAACAAAGGCAACGGACTGGGCCAGCGTGTCAAGAATTCCGGCAGGGAATGGAAGAGGGGTCAAGATGCGAGGAAGGGCAGCCTCAGCCTGGGGAGGGGTGACCGGAAGACTGCGAGTCTCACCAGCGGGTAGCTTAGTAGGGTTGAAGGTATGGTGAGAATGACGCGGGGTATGGACGGTAAGGCTCATCTCGCCAAGGTCCTGGCTGTAGTTGTTCTCCTTCATGTTGACTGAAAGCTTTCCTGTCTTGGTATTCCAGACACCAGTAATATCGTAGTAAGAGTGATAAGAAAACTTGCAGAGTCCCTCGCCAGGACTCGGCAGGGCCTTTTGGGGAGCCTCCCGGTATTGAAGGTTGTTCGCCTCTCCAGAAGAGCTCTCTGTCCACTGCCAAATGGAAAGGACTGGCTTGCCTTCGCCAAATCCATCGGGGAAGATAAACATGGCCAGCTCATTCTTGGCGAACTTGAGCCAGTTAATCTTACCGGTCCAGATGTACAGGTCGTCTGTGGGGTGCTTGTCATTAGGCTGCCAAAAGCGATCCACAGTAAATGTCTCCTTGTGGTGCCATGGAAAGCTGTGGAAGTTGGCCATGGTGATGGAGAGGCTGCCATAGGCTTTCTGGGTGGTGATGCTGGCTGTGTACCAGCTGCCCTTGAGGGTAAAGATGTCGTCGCCATTGGTCGACTTCTTCACCGTTTCAATGGCGAGCTTGTCGAACCAGTTCTTCTTTTGGATGCCCTTATCCTCGGTCCATTGTGAGAATATATAGACACTGTCACCGGCTCGAACATGGCCATTGGGGAGAATGAGGATAAAAGTCTCCTTCTTGGCGTAGTGCGTCCAGTTGAAGGCACCGGAGTAGATAAACATTTTGGAAGAGGAGTGATGGAATTAAATGATTTGTAAGTATGGTAGTCGGAGAGGAGAAGGAAGAAGCTGATGAGGATGGAATATTTCTCTTTTCGATGGCGGAGAGGCATCGGTGTTTTATAGCCTGGGTCGCGCTTCGACGGTATTTTCGCCGTGGCTTTTGGGAATACGCAACACACATGCGCCATCAGCAAGGCTGTTGTTGGAGTCACTGCTAGGCCGGAGTTTCCTACGATAGTTCTCTGCATGTCTTTGCTAGCCGCGACCTGAACTGCCTTGCAGAGACACAAGCGCTGAAAGGAAAAGCAAAAAGAGGCTGAATCCATCGTACCATGTTACCAATAGCGTCGCCCATTGGGGCTTTGGCTTGCCATTCTGGGCCTACTGAATAGGGACCGTCCCAAAGGCTGACTGGCCAAGCTGCAGCTGGGCTGAACCCCTGCAGGGCCATACAGGGCAATACAGGGCAATACAGGGCAATACAGCGGAGGTAACGCTGCATTGGGATGGCCACGCGGAGCCCCGGCGCATCCTTGTCGGCGGACCGTCCCTTTGGACGCAACTATTGGCAAGCCTTTTCTCGATCAAGCTGCGCAGCTATTGGCCCTGTGGCGCCCTTGGTGCTGCGAACTATTTGGTGCTTATGCAGTGCCGTCAACCTGGCGCACGAAATGGCTAGCTGATGGGTGGGGCCCTGGGCAATGCTAGTGGACAGCTGATGAGCCCTTTGAGGCTGGCTGCGCGGAGCTGCGATGCAGCTTTTCGCATGCGATTGATTTCATCCATAGTTGAGGCTTGCGCAGCCCTGTGCAGGCTTGCCTTCACTCAGACGAAGAGGATGTGCTATTGGAATGTCATGGGACCGTGGCAACCCTCACGGTGTGCCCGCCCCACTGAAACCCTCCCAGCCAGGCGCGTCGAGACCAGTGACTATCTGCGCTGACTGGTTCTGAGCAATCAATCCAGCGACGCCACTTCTCCCATGGGCATCATATCAATCTTCACATCTGGGCCGGCAGCATGCCTTTTGCTTGTGTGGCCTCGCCGCAGTTTGCGCCCATGCGCGCGAAAGTGCGGGGCTCGCAACACAACCGTCACCTGTCGCAATTAATTAATAGCGGGAGTTGCCGTAGCGCACAGCACGTGCCTCCTACCAGATTACACCATCGCCAATCTACTGGGCTGTCTACATATGTAGGCCAGGTTTTCTTTTTAAAACTAGGCATGCATCGCACACAAACGACAGCTCTTGAGAAAGAATCTCACCCGCTTCATCATATCCTAGCTTGGACTGCTTCACATCGGCCTCACTTCTTTAAATCTGCTCAGGCTCCCATTCTTTCGTAGAATTATAACTAAATGCATCTTGAGCTCGCGAACCTTTTCGGCCCTGACAAGGGTTTTTTTTTTTCATTTCAGCAACCACATCAATCAACTCCCCAGGGGACACGATCGGATTGTAGAGCGCGTTTGTCGCCTCTTGACAGACAAAACGGGTCGGAGTCTGGTTCAGACCGAATTCCGGCCCTAACCCCGTTAGTATGAGGCTAAAGAGCTCTTCAGTGGCTAGCCTGGCGGGACGCTTTTGGTGCCTCGCCAGACTCATACAGTCAAGCTATTGCTCGATTGGTTCCCAGTGTAGTCATCATGCGACCTCTGCCTTCTTGACGCTCAGAACCCTACATACTGTCGGCCCTCGGATTCTGGGACTATAACCAAATCAACCGTTGAAGTGATGAAAACCCTCGTCTCGTGTGGACTGCGCCGCTCATACTGAATTTTTGTTCATTTCCCAGTGCTCTCTTACCACAAGCAAGAATATCAAGTTCAACCTTGCCAGTTATTATTTTTTGCAACAAGTTCAATATACTGAAGCCAGCTTTTCTAGCTGTGCACGCTGTCCAGATTGCAACGAGATATCACCGTAGTACGTAGGCTAGGCCTTTAGTCAGCCCTATAGGGTAGGAAGAGGAGGAAGCTACTAAGCGAAATGAAGAAAGGGATAAAGAAAAACAGGGAAGAAGAGAGGGAAAATCTTGATCTTGAAGTATCTGAATAACAATCAGTCAACCCATAATTGTAGGAGCCGTTTGGGCCAGGAGTCAATAACATTTTGGGTGCATCGCCAACATCGTAAAGTTTTAAATCGAGCCTAGACACGCGTCAAAAACCAATCGCCCGCCTAGGTTGATCAGCTGTTTAATGTGTTTTTTGGTGCTGTGAGAATTTCGGAGGTGTAGCTTAGCTTTCAACTGGTAGGTTACCCGATCCTCCATTTATAATGGTGTTGTGATTTGAGTTTGGCCATTCAGAATTGAGCGACTGCACGCCATCCACTTACCGCCTCAACAATGTCACCAGCCCAGTCAAAACATTAGAATGGTGATTCAACTGACATGTGAGTGTCAAATCCCATGTACATACGCCGAGATCTAGTACCCCCTAGAACTGGGCGGGAAGATTTGACGCAAGTTGATTTGCCTCTGCTCATTCCTCAAGACATGGTGCGATAAGAAGCAATCGCAATCATTTAGACAACCCCAATCTGCTATCCACACACATCGTCTCATGGCGGGGGGAAATGGCACCAAATGCCCAAACAGCTGCCCAGTAGGGTAGCTTGAATGGATATTCAGCCGGACTTGTTTGGAACTTGGAAACAAAAGAAAACAGAAAGTCAGAAGCCGACTGACGTAATCAAACATAAGAGTTGGTTTCGAATATTGTACGAAAAGGGAGGACACACCGATGGGAGCGAGATGCCTCCCTTGGAAAGGTCTTGGAGAGGTCTTGGGAGCCGCGGCTCTTGGGTCTTAGGACTTGAATCGGGGGTGGGTCGTCGCTGTTGACGAGGATTCTAAAGGCTAGCTATTTATACCACAAAACCAGTCTTGCAAATGGGCGTAGTCCTCCAGCTCTCAACGGTCGCAAGCCACCAACGACCGCAAGCCACCATCTCCACCACGTGCACATCATCGCCAAAAAAGCACCTGTGTGTACGCCATGGCTGTGTGTGGGGGCATTGTGATTGGCTGAGCGGAGCCACAATGGGCTACACCAAAGGTTAAGCTTAAATTCTTTCATCAGTTGCTGTATCGATGGAAACTTGGCCATACGCTCGTATATATTCAGAATTTTATTTATCACTCATCTTGCTCTTGTTATAGGTGTATTCAATCGTTGAAAGTCACCAGGGGAGCAGAGCCATTGATTGGTGATCGGTGCGTTGGCAGGGATTTGATTTTGACTAAAAAATAACAACAAGCAGGGTGGAGGGCTCAACCGATTGACCCAGGAACAAGGCCACAGAGCACAGAGGTGACATACAATTAGAGGTATGTGATAGGGCTGGCTTGGAAAAGTTATCCTTTGAGATACTCGCCTTATGTTTCTCGCCATCGGTTCCTGGAAGAACAGCAGTCAATTAATTGTTGTGCTTTGCTCAATCATGGCCCCAAAGCTCACCCACCCATGGCTTCCATTGGACGAAGGCCGTTGCGCCTTGACCACTCTGCGTTAGGGAACCGTTGTGTTTCTCCATTTCTCTTTATTACTCCCCTTGCGCTAGTCCCAAAACTGGTATCTCAAACCAATATTTGTTTTCAGCTGAAGAGTCTAGCGCGGCTTTTTGTCTTCTAGTGGCGTGGTACGACCCGCTAATTTTGGCAATAGCGCGCTTTAGCGTTGCGTTTATGCCAGTCTGACAGGTGCAAGTCTCCGTTTTGCTTCAACAATACGATGCTGTGATTGCTGTGCGGGTGATAAGGGCATGGTTGGCTCAGGTACCGATGGTAAATGTGTACGCGTGGTCGTCCAGGGTTTGCTAGGCGATGCCGAATGAATCGACTGCAGAGCTGTTGGACAAATTCGCTCGCTAAACCTTGCTGCTGGCAGTATTTCTAAACATCCTCCGCTCAGATCCTTCTTTCCTCGTTCGCTGTTTGAATCGAGCTGCTACTGCATTGTTCTCTCGTTCTTGTTGTAGCCTGCCACGATGCTTATCCAAAAGACCTCATACACCTTCGCGGCTGCGGCGTCTCTGCTTGGCACTGCGGTTGGCGAGAGGCTGTGCCGGATCCGAACTTCTCGTCCCCTGTCTTTGACGGCCTCTTCTATCTCTATCGTGAGCCATACATGGACTACGTCGACAATTTCATCTGCGTCCTCCTTCACGACCCTGATCAGCAGTATCTCAGAGTCATCCAGCGTCACTGTAATCTTGAGTGACACTACAACCTCCGAAATCGACAGCTCGACATCTGAGCCTGCGTCCACCCAATCGACGACGACACCTGACACTTCCACGGCACTGATAGATGTTTCTACTGCCGCAGCGTCTTCTACCTCGGCTCCCTCCACATCTGACACGTACTCTACGCCCACATCTGACGTGGATTCTACCTCCGATGCGGGCCCTATACCTACATCTGATGTGTACTCTACGCCTGATGTAGATTCCACAACTATATCTGATGTGTATTCTACGTCTACGCCTGATGTGGATTCCACGACTACATCAGATGTAGATTCCACAACCACATCTGTTGTGTATTCCACAACCACATCTGATGTGTATTCTACATCTACTTCTGATATTGAGCTGACACCCACTTCAAATGCGGTCCTTACATCTACAACTGATGCAGTCTTTACATCTACCCCAGATGCAATCTCTACTACATCCACATCCGATGCCGTCTCCACATCTACATCTGATGCAGTCTTTACATCTACCCCAGATGCAAACCCTACATCTACACCTAGTGTAGATTCGACCACGAGCGAGACTTCAGCAACATCAACAGTCCCTGTCTCGATTCCCACATCCTCCTTGGTGGCCAGTAACTCGGCAAACACGGCGGTCAACGGAAATGCTATCCTGCTCTCGACAGTCACCAGTTCGGGCAATTTCAGGGCCTTGATCTTCTCCTCAACCAATAGTGACTGGACCGCGAAAGCTCTCACCCTTGAGGCAACTACCGGCCGTCTTATGGTTGCTGACAGCGACAATTATATCGTGGCTGGATTGCCAAGCTCTGCTCCTGTTCGTTTATACACTGCTCTCGCTCCCACAACTTCTATGACCTACCTCACGTGCACAACCCCATCTACATCGGGGGAAGCATTGCAGTGCGAATTTGAGAGCCTGGGAACTAGCGCCTACTTCATGGTCCTCACATCAAGCTCGGCAAGTTCTCTCTATTGCTGGACATCTCAAACCCCTCCCACCACAGCATACTCTTCGGTTGATATGTCCTTCGCATAGTTGCTGGAAGACATTAATTCATCGGGGTCCAGTTTTGAGACCAAAGATGATAATTCAACAAACTTGTATATTGAACTCCCGAGCTTGGGGCGCCAATTGTGGAATTGGAGTACTGGATAGAATGTAAGCGGGGTTTTCTGAGTTTTGTGCATTGCCCCTGTGGACTGGGTGCATAGCTGTGGTCGACTTTGTTTGTATATCTTTCTCGGCTCGTTCATGTATTTGTAAATAGAAGCTTTTGATTAACGTTCTGATCTTGTTCTTGGTAAAGATGGGCGGTGTGGTTCGACTATACCACGGTCGAGACTTTGTATTCATGTTAATGGACGAGACGAAGGCTGACCGGGGCGGGAATAAAAAAAAAAAGAAGTGGGTATGAGAAAAAGAGAAAAAATTAAACTTCCAAATAATACGGTTGGGCAATATCAGTGACAAAAAGTATTAGCTATCTGTGTCTTTGCATTGAAGCTGGCTGGTCTACCTGTAGTTTGTCTCTACTGTTTTTTACAAAGCCATTCCTTTGATCCTAATATGATAGAGTGTGAAATAAATAAAATATATAAAGTATATTAAGTGAATAAACTAAATTATCTTCCAGTCTCCCAGTTGCCAATCTTCCAATTTCCCACTATTCTAAAACATACTGATATCCCCCTTTGACTTAGCCCACCTCTTATTGGCTGCCCCTGGAGATACTGTTGATCTCACGCTCGCGATTCGGGATTCAGTGAGTAGTTGAATTGTCCTTTCCAACAAAGTCAACCGCCTCCTGAGTCTTCGCAGCCAGCTTGTCTCCCTTGGTAAGCTCGGGTGTCTTGGTGGAGTTGCCCGCCTTGGACCCCTTGGCACCGGAGCCGTCCCGAGCAATAGACTCAGCAATGACTCGAGATGCTAGAATACTGATCAGCATATTGCATTTATAGAACGGAATAGAGAGGGGGGGGGGGCTCACCATGGCGAAGAATCACGTCCCCATAAATTTCAGCCCCAGGAAGGCCAGTGCCTGTCGTCACCTCGGTTTTGACCACGTGCTTGTTGGCGGTGCTGCTTTCATTCTTGGCGCCCGTCTTGATGACAGTGGATGTCACATTAACAGATGACACTGTGATCCCGGCATGTGTGTAGTGGGTGCGGTTGGTGGGGGCGACATGGGGGTGATATCTTGGGTATGTGACATTGACAACCGGTCGTGGCTCCACGTAGTACTTTGAGACACGAACCGCAGTCCCCTTGACTATGTGGTTGTGGTGGTGGGGAACGACGGAGGTGTTGCCGGTGGATGTCGCATTCGCAGTTCCATGAAAGCCCTTGAGAAATTTGAAGATGCGAGTCCCAGAAATCGTGATTCCGGTGTGCGTGAGGTCGGTGCGGTTGGTTGGGATCACATAGCTGTTACCAGTGGCAGCCACCGCGAAGACAGCGAAGAAGGTAGAGATCTTCATGTTGGGAGGCAAGGGAAGAAGACTAACAACGGACAAATGTGAGAGAAGATAGATCAAGCAAGGCAGGAGGAGCAAGTGCTTGAGTGGGCTGTGTTGGTCTTGATGTGTGAAAGAAGAGATCAGGAATCAAATTGTCAGGAGAAGGGTAGAATCTTATATAGAATAGAGGCCGCAGCCTTGGAATACCTCTATGAGCTTGTAACATCTCCATTCAGGCGCAAAGAGCACGCAAAATCCAGGGTTTGCAGGACGCTGTGGTCCGAATGAGCAATTCGCAGAGTTTTATGCTGCATGGTGGCAAAGGTTTAGTTGCCTAATGGACCAACCGTTGGCCTAACGGGCCATTAATCAACCCACCGGCCCAAGTAGTAGCAAACGCTGGACGAAAGTCCAGGGTTGCATCACGCCATTTCAATCATTGACTAGGTATCGGCGTTCTGTGGACGCAAAACGTACCGCAACAGCCGGTTTTAGGGTCAATGTGCGCTCCATCGATTGCTTAGAGTATCCACAAAAAGCCTGAGAAGTGCCTTTATCTATTACAATAGCATGTTTATTAGGTCTTATTTTCTTTTATTTGAGATAAAAGGAAAGCCAGGACATACGGTCTTTTGGTACTGGCGGTTGACTCCATCTCGAGCAATATTCCGGAATTGTTTGGGAAGCAATTATCAGCACCACCACGGCTCAAAGCTAGAACTTCTGAAGGATCATTTTTCGTCTGGAAACAAGTCGCAAGAAAAATACCAAATAATCAACTTCCTCATCTACTCTATTCTTTAATTGCGTACTTTGCAGCCCCGCCATCCACGGAAAACCCGTAATTTGAATTAGGCAACACGCCAGGCCCAATTCCGCTTCGGCTCCAGCTGCATAGTAGGAGTTACTAGCTCACTGACCAACCAAACGCGCGGGTTTAGCTCAGTTGGGGTATGTCATCACATTAATCCCTCACTTGCAGCACACATAACTAACCTTCACTGACAGAGAGCGTCAGACTGAAGATCTGAAGGTCGTGTGTTCGATCCACACAAACCGCAATCATTCTTTTTTTTGGGGCGACTCGGCTTTTTTGTCTCTTTGCGATGACCCTGCTCACCGTGGTACAAATGCGCGCCTTCGCCGCCCGAGGCTCACCGAAGCGGGTTTAGCTCAGTTGGGGTAAGTTGTCACAAACTTGGAAAAACTCCCAGCACAACAAAAAGTCTAACCATCTCTATAGAGAGCGTCAGACTGAAGATCTGAAGGTCGTGTGTTCGATCCACACAAACCGCAAACATTATCTTTTTGCTTGTCTCCGATGTCTCTTTTGTCCAGCTCGTCGCCTCAGCCAGTCAAGTTAGTGCCTCCCAAGCGCCGGGACCGCCAACCACAAAAGCGGGTTTAGCTCAGTTGGGGTATGTTGTTTAGAATGTCCGCATCTGAGATGCAAAAAAACTAACCTTCACTGGCAGAGAGCGTCAGACTGAAGATCTGAAGGTCATGTGTTCGATCCACATAAACCGCAAAGACTACCTTTTTGATTACAATCGCCACGAGCTTCTGGGATCGAGTTGTGGTTTCGGAAGACCTCAATGTTCGCTTCTCGCCAATAGACAAGGTCTGAGTTGGTTGTGTTGTAAAGATAGAGACCCAGAGTACTTGAAAGCAAGAATTCACAGAAAATCTATTAATATCCTTTTTTGCAAATTAATATATTCATTTACATCTATATCTCCGATAGGAACGTTACAAGAAACAATACAAAGGCAGCCGCTCTACAACGGTGCCAACCCAACTGGTCGTCGAGGTCAGAGATACATCGGCGGTAAGGCAATCTCTTATGCCTCAAGACTAGCTTGATTTAGAAATTGCGATTATTATTATCAGGCCAATTTATGCAATGGCCATAACGTGAAAGCATCTCCAATACAACCGTTTCAGGATTGGATGGTACAAAGTGGAGAAAGTCGATCGCACAGGGGAACTTTGATCAAATCCTTAAAACTTGTGGATTTGGTCCCGCCTGAAACCGAGTTGAGTTAGAACACTCGAGGAGTTCCTCTTGCCTACAAGTGATTCCTCCATTGCCGGGGGCCCACACACGAAAACCTTTGTCTCTTGCCTGTTTGATGGCAGAACCTCCTCCAGCAGCTGCTTGGTTACGTAGCCCTTTCTGTAAGGTGACCCCTCATCCGGGTGGCTCACTGTGTAGATGGCCTTGAAGCGTCCTGGGAATTCTTCGGAGAACTTCTCAAATTCCTTTTTGAGAAGGACATCCTGGTCGCTGTTCACGCCGAAAACCAATGTGATGGCCGTCTTGTCGTCGGGGTTTCGGAGAATGCCCTGGGCAAGCTGGTACAGAGGGGTGATTCCTGCGCCACCCGCAATCATGGTAACGTGAGGGAACTGGTTGGTCTTCCATGAGTAGCCTGGCAAGGCTGCTGCAAAGAATAATTTGTCACCGGGTTGTAGGGAG
This sequence comes from Calonectria pseudoreteaudii, assembly GCA_001879505.1. Classification (NCBI taxonomy): domain Eukaryota; kingdom Fungi; phylum Ascomycota; class Sordariomycetes; order Hypocreales; family Nectriaceae; genus Calonectria; species Calonectria pseudoreteaudii. The sequence goes on along the minus strand of KV875244.1, from coordinate 284,088 downwards.
TGGAGGTGATTGCTGGCTTTGCCTTGGGGGTATCTTTTGACTAGGAGATCAACGAAACCTGGCTCATCTGTTTCTTGTTAGTAATCAATTTCAAGCAAGCTTATAGCGTATAGCAAGACTTACCGGAAGCGCTCACGGGAGTGTATGGGCGAGGCACAGGAATCCATCCTCCCTTGGGGAATGAGATGGTCAGCAAGGCAGCTGATGGATCGATGGTTAGTTTTGGGCGCAAAAAGAGGAGGGATGTTTTTTTTTTACCTGTGAGAGGAAGCCCGCTAATAGCATCCTCGTTTGGTAACTTGAATCGAAGGCGCTTGGTGTTGTGGTTCACAGACTCTGAACTTTCAAGAGGCAATGACAGAAGCGCAGGGCCGCCCTTGAAAATCTTCTGAGGAGAGCTGGACTGAGCATGAGCGTCGCCCAACATCATTTTGGTGAATATTCCGAGCCCAATACCGCCGGCGGCTAGGGTTGCGATGATGGGTGCTGGTCTGGCCTGACGAAGTGAAGGAGTCCAAGACATGATGTGATTTTTAATAATAAAATAATTATTCAAGAATTTCTTTATCTTGTCTTATTCTGACACTGATGACATATGATGTAATACTAATAATGCGATAGAACATGATATTACTTTTTTTTAATGAAGGGGCTTATGTATTTGTATTTTTCGTTTGTTGCTGAGGGTGTGAACGATATGACGCGGTCTTTGGGCGGATGCCGGACAAGTACGAAGTCCGGGACCGAGCTTGTCCGCCGTCTCCACAAAAGAGTTGGATTCTCACCCTTGCTCCGGTCCCGATGGCTACCCGTTGCGCTCCGTTGCGATCGCATGATGCCAAATGGTTTTTTTTTTTTTTTTTTTTTTGTATTTTTGTATCATTTATTCTTCTCCCAGTTTTCATTCTTTTCTCCGTCTTTCG
>KV875244.1:212097-283142 GCA_001879505.1 Calonectria pseudoreteaudii | reverse complement strand
AACTCCAAATAATGTAAGAAATACGAAGTTATTACGGCGTTCGCATGATGCCAAATGGTTTTTTTTTTTTTTTTTTTTTAGCGCCGTCATCTTTCCACGGCGGATTTTGGTCAAAATCCGCTGTCCAGGATTTTAGGCATTTCCCGGTCCGCGCGTTTGACATCGCCACTGATTCAAGGCCATTGCATCACTCGCCGATTAGAAATGGGGCGTGAAGCAACACTGCCGAAATTTTCGAATTACCAAGTCTGTTTTACGGCTGACAGTGGCATTTCTTTCTCTCTCGTTCTCTCTCTTTTTTTTTGTTTTTTTTTTTTGGTAAAGAGAAAAATAAAACGTTTTAGTTTGGAGTCAACAATGTTGCTGGCTGAAGAAGGCAACGGCGCGCGTCGAAATATGACCCGATGGTCGCTTCCATTTGGTGCATCCTCTTGGCATCCTCAAAATGTGAAGATGTTAACCATAGAACACTGGCGGCCTACACTATACGACTAGAACCTTATCCTACCAGGATAAGTGTGGGATTTGCACGGCCCGAAGACTTGGCGACTGAAGGTCAGGTGTCAGAACGATAAATTGGGATCCTGACCTTGGCGCAATATCAGAGACTCTGTCAAACTCTTGGGTCAATAAATCTGACTGACGGGACAGATAATATATTGACGACAGGGTATATAAAGTAGGCTCTGTTGTGTTTTGTGTTTATGCTTTCGGTTTTTGAATGCCACTCTCGTAAATTCATTACAGCCAGACATAGTGCAAGTACAATGCGTTTATTACTGCACGGTTGTATTGTACTGGCTGAGCTTCCATGAAGATCGGAAAAGGCTGAGATCTGGTAATGGAAAGCTGGCTCTTGAAAATTCCAGTCTTAGGGAACAAGAGCAAAGATACTCCTTCCATATTTCTCGAAGCTGCCTGGAGCAGCACCAAGCGAAAGAAACGAGGGTCGAGTCAAGGAGTGAAATGCTAGTGTAAAACACAGCGCTTTTGCGGCGCACACTGCACCATTTAGTTCCCTATCGAGCCGAAACCGGGCAATGAAGAAGACCATGCATGCAATCAAGGAGCCGTTGGGAAAGTTGACCATCGACCGGCTTGGCAAGTGCACATACCAGTAGCAGTTAGTCTAATAATGTACGGCAACGGCCGTTAGAAAAAATGCCGCCAAGCACATTTAACTAGAACGATGACGAAGGGCGAAATGCGATTTATGGACGGACGCAGGGCTCGACGAGGAACGGACCCGTTTGCGTTTCAGATGATTCTTTCCTGGTTCTAGTTGTTTATTAGAGTATTTTAGCGGTGATGAATAAATCATGCAATTATCTCTTCTTTTTTAGCGCGCCCGTGCTTTTTTTTTTTTTTTTTATCTTTTGCTGGCAGCTTCAGACTAGAAGAGAGGCATTTATCCTGCGACCAATTCAATGTATCAACTATGTGGCTGCAGTTTATTGCCCAGCCTCCCTGTGACGTGGTGATTCTTGGCGAGGTCCAGGCCTTGTGTGAATGAAGTGTTTGGGCTGACTCCCAGCCCTCAGCTTTTGGCGCCACAGCGCGCACGCAGGTGTGAAAAAGGTCACCTTATCGTTGTTTTCAGCTCGGGCCCCTCGGCTGCACACAATCCATCATCATAAACAGGTCTGAGCTCATGCAAACCTTTGCAAACTGGAGCAGGGATCATCTTGCCAAGTTGTTTCAGCTAAATTGTGGAAACGCACTGTTGCAAGCGACCTGGGGAACTCTATCAAAACTCTTTGCATCGAGGGGGGTTCCTGGAAACGGTAGTTGCTCAAGGCGCGCTAGAATCACGTCGGGCTCTCCGCGTCTCATCGACAAGCCTGATACTCGACGGCGCCTTGACACGGATGTTTCCAGATCTCTTCGAAAAGAGAAACAAACAGAAAAAAAAAATAGTCCCGCCGAGTTGACGATGCGATGCCCACAAGTTCTAGCGCAGTTGCCTACAGCACAATGCATCCGGGCGCCCCCAACGGGCTGGGATCGGCGAGAAGCCTGCAGATCCGAGTACGGGGCAGCCAACACATCAGAAATTAATATGAGGCTTTGTTATGCAGAAACCCGGCCTGCAGGATGCAGCCCAATTTTTCCCAAGTGCTGAACGGATGAATGTTTGATCCTATTGACTCTGGTTGGTTGTTGTGGTGGGAAAAAAAAGTGCAAGTGGCTGCGTTTTGCGGGCTGGAAACACGCTGGCTCCTGGATGCGATTGGATGGAACCGGCCGTGTTTATTGTTGCTTTTCCCGTCTCTCTTTAGTTTCCCCGCACACTTGCGATCTGCCAAGGTGCACTGAAAGCGATCGAAAGAGCAAGCCCCGCCGGTGCTGTAACTCGGTAGTGTCCTCACTAAGCTGCTTGACACGATCGGGATTTACATTCGACTCCAGCAGGCGATTTTCTGTGCAAAATCCCTCTGTTCTCATGGCGAGATTTAGGGCCTGCTGGTAGTTGGTAGTTGGCGGTGTAGCTGAGTGTCGCAGTGGCGGTGCTGCTGCTCCTTCTGCAGGCGACATGTTGTCTTACCCCAGCAAGTCAGCAAAAATTGCAGGAGGCTGGGGTCCCCGACATCATTCGCTCCTCGCAAAGCTTGGCATTCAGTTTTCGATATTAATCGTCAAATAATTGTCGCCGTGAGGTGTCCGCCCGCTATTAATATTGCATAAAATTCATAAAATACGAGGCTGGTCTCAGCCACGTGCGCAATAACCGGACGATCCTTCACCCAACGGCGTATCCGGCTTCGTTGTCAATGCATTCGCAGTCTATTTATTTACATCGGCACTCTCCCACATCCACTCCCACTACATCCAGTCCCATCGCATCCTATTTCATCCAGTTCTTGTCTCTGACTCTTGGTCTGCAAACAAAATCCGGATACCTCTCCCAGTCTTACCCTTCCACCAAATTCCCACCATGTTTTTCACACAGGCCGCTCTCTCCATCCTTTGCCTGACGGGGCTTGTCGCTGGCGCCCCTCGCCACATGCCCCGCGCTTGCACTTCGGGCACCGTCAACAAGCCCACCATGTACAACTTGTACCCTCAAGAGGCCGACCGCACCTCAACCGCCGTCTCAGACTGGCACGTCGAGACATTTTCCAACAAGTCCCAGCTTGAGCAGGCTGCCGTCTTCACGGGTATTCCTTCCGACGCCAAAACCTGCTACCTGCGATGGAAGCAGGCCGGCAAGAGCGAGCGCACCTTCCTCGTCGATGGCAGCAATGCTCTTGTCCGTGCCCGCCAGCTTTCCGGCTTCCCCACTGATGTGTCCTACTCCGCTGTGAAGGCCTTTGACAACATCGGCACTGACGAGAACCGTATCGGTCTCGATCTCACGGGCTGGGACGAAATTGATGCCGCCACTCACAACGGAGGCAATGTTGAGTGTGCTGAGGAGGTCCGCCTGATTCTCTACCTTGACAACCCCGACGGAAACACCAAGGCTCTCCTTGCACAGGACGACAAGAATGGTCTTTACATCGACTACACCTGCTAAATTAATCCACTGCCATCGACCAGCCAAAAAAAGTCAAAAAAGTCGAAAAGAAAGGTTCGAGCGGTGCAAGGGCGCTTGCATGCGCTCATTTGCCTGCACTTTAATTAGAATTCCTGTAAATAATTTTTAAGTTGGGATTATTTGGGAGGGATCATACGGAATATTTTGGGGCAGGGTTAATGACGGGATAATGAACATACTATAGATAATGATGGTCGCCGTAAATAAATTATGGCGCTATGATGAACAATATCAGAACTTAGAACCACTTATTGCTTTTCATGGCTGATCCCAGTGATATGATTCGAGATAATGGACTCCGACTGATCTACGTGCGAGCAACCCCGCCATTTACAATATTTCAAGCACATTGGGTTCCGATCATCTTGGGGGATCTTTCGAGTTCATGGATTTACCAATCAAGATTTTGCGCCGCCTCAGCGGCATTGAAAAAACATGTAATTGGTCGAGCGTGGCGGCTGAGAGGGGCTGACGTGTATGTTCAATTTTGCTGTGCAGCCGAAAATGCTGACCTCTTAACCGCGAATCCAGCATCAGTTTTGGGGTTGCTATCCTTCAAATCCTACACAGAAACCAGCTCTGGGAAGCGTTTGGTCTGGATATCGACTTGGCATCCGGTCCCAGCGCACGCAATAATCGCCTTTCCGTCAACCACTTACTGTCTCACTGGTCGACCATGAGCGCCACAAATATGGCTTCTCGTCCGAACAGGAAGAGGGGCCGTAGAGACACCATGGATGGAGACACAGGGCATACGACACGTCAGAGGCTAACTCTATCTGATGAGAATGGTATTAAAGAGCCTATGGACGGACGCAGCCGGAGGCGGTTGTCTCATGAGGCCTACAAGGTCGGTTGGCTATCTGCGGTCCCCATCGAGCTGGCTGCAGCCCGTCTCGTGCTTGACGAGATCCACGACGACTTATCCGGTGGCCTACTGGATACCAATACTTACACCTTGGGGAGCATCGGAGATCACAACGTGGTAATTGCGTGCCTGCCATCTGGGTAGTACGGCACCAACAATGCAGCAATTGTAGCAACGAACATGAAACGGAGCTTTCCTTCGATCGATGTGAGGTTGATGGTAGGAATTGGTGGCGGAGTCCCAGGAAAGTCGGATGTACGGCTAGGCGATGTTGTTGTGAGCACTGAAGTGCTTCAATACGACTTTGGCAAGACCCAAGATGGCCAGTTGAATCCGACGAGCAGTCCTGTCCGACCCCCTCAGTCAATCATGACGGCCGCATCAAAACTGCAATCTAAGCCTTTCAACTTGTCAAGTATCCTCTGTCGAGTGCTAGAACATCAGCAAAATACAGCAAAGTTTGCACGTCCAGAGTCATCGGATGACCAGTTATTTCAAAGCGACTATGAACACAAACAAAACCAGCCTGATTGCAGTCACTGTGATCAATCCAAGCTGCAACCTCGACCAAATAGAGATCCCAACGAGTGTGCAATTCATTATGGCCTTATTGCCTCGGGAAACCAAGTCATGCGGCACGGCAAGACGAGGGATTATTGGTCACAGAAAAATGTGCTGTGCTTTGAAATGGAGGCTGCTGGATTAATGAACCACTTTCCGTGCGTCGTTATCCGAGGAATATGTGACTATGCAGACTCGCACAAGAATAAAAAGTGGCAACCATATGCTGCTGCCTTGGCAGCTGTATATGCCAAAGAACTCTTGTCGGTCATCCCTCCCAGCCCGGCGCGTCCGTGGCAGGACACCATTCTTCAGCCTGCTGAACAGTTACTAGGTCAAGGCCAGCGACAAAGCTCAGTTCGTCTAACAGAAGAACAAAAAAGATCTCTGTTACTGTCCTTACGATTTGACCAGATTGACGCTCGGTATATGACAACCAAGACTGCTCACGCAAGAACATGCAGGTGGTTCTTGAGCACCTCTCAGTACATTGATTGGCTAGATCCAGTACAATTAAAAAAACACCACGGCTTTCTATGGTTGAAGGGAAAACCAGCCGCCGGTAAATCTACTTTGATGAAGTTCCTTCGTCAACATGCAATTGAAACAATCGAGGGCACAACAGTCATCAATTTTTTCTTCAACGCGAGGGGGGATGTCTTAGAGAAGTCGGTAATAGGAATGTACCGATCATTGCTCCTACAACTTCTCACGCAAATTCCAAAACTACAACCGGTTTTCGAATCTCTTAAAATAACTTCGTGGTATCTTGACCAACCCACTAATGCATATACTTGGACGATAGAGATCTTGAAAGATCTGCTTGACCAGGCCATCAATGGTCTCGGGAAATCATCGGTTGTATGCTTCATCGACGCATTAGATGAATGCAACCAACAAGATATTCGTGACATGATATCTTATTTTGAACATATTGGCGATATGGCAACTTATAAAGACATCGGATTTCGTGTTTGCTTTTCCAGCAGACACTATCCCTACATTACAGTCAATCAGGGCCTTCATTCAATCCTTGAAGATCACGCTGGTCATGAACGGGACATTGAAAATTATGTTTCTAGTGAGTTAAGGATCGGAAATAGCTCATGGACGCAAGATATCCGAATCGAGCTACAAAGAAAGGCATCAGGTGTGTTTATGTGGGTGGTATTGGTAGTGGATATGCTCAAGAGAGAACATGACGACGGGCAAACGGACACTCTTCATCGGCGACTGCAAGAGATCCCCGACAACCTGCATCATCTGTTTCGAGAGATTTTATCCAGGGATACTCACCGTAAAAATAAGCTTCTTTGTTGTATCCAATAGATTTTATTCGCAAGAGCCCCGCTGAAACCAGAGGAGTTGTACTTTGCAATTCTGTATGGAACAGACAGGGGATTTGCTCCTTGGGACAAACAACAAGTCTCGAGAGGGGCCATCAGCAGATTTCTGCTAAGCACATCGAAGGGGTTAGCTGAGATAACCAAATCCGAGATTCCCACAGTACAGTTCATTCATGAATCAATCCGATATTTTCTTCTTAAAGAAGAAGGAATGCGGGGTTTATCATCAAGCCTTGAAAACTTCGAGGGTCAAAGCCATGAAAAACTGAAAAGATGTTGTTTGAGCTTTAATACTCTTGATATCTCTTCTTATTGGGATTTGAATGCACCTCTCCCAGAAGTCTCCTTCAGGCTTCGTGAATCCCTTGAGGAGGCGTTTCCCCTTTTGAGATACTCTGTCAACAATGTCCTGTATCATGCAGAAAGGTCACTTCAACATGGAATTCCACAACAGGGGTTCTTTGATGACTGGAATTTCGCTTCATGGATCCGTTTCTATAATATATGGAGAAAACCCGGCTTCCAGCCTTATACCTCAGATACCCGTATTCTTTATGTACTAGCCGAGGCAGATACTCCCCATCTCATTGGAATGCTTCCGCCAGATCTCGAATGTATCCAACCAAGAACTGAGGAGTTCAAGTGTCCGCTGATAGCCGCGATCATAAGCGAGAGTCATGGAGTAATCGAACTTTTTCGAAGGGCCTTGGCTCGGAGCCAATCATTTTCCAACTCTGTTCAGGTGCTCTTTGACCAGAACTACCGACACCACAACAGGTACTCTGAAATTCGAAAGAAAAACTTATCGATACAAAACCAGCTATTTGAATACTTTGGACATGCATAACGACGATCAATAATTTCTTATGTTGTGGAATATGGCGATGAGGCAATATTCGCGTCTCTCCTTGAGATGAAATATTTCACACCCAACTTCAAGGACAGCGACATTGGGTTGACGGCCTTATCATGGTCTACTATATATGGCCGTGTGTCCTTGATTAAACGTCTGCTTATGTACGAACAGGTTGACTTTAACTCAACAGATACTAGGGGTCGCAATGCCCTATGGTGGGCCATTGAACTCGATAATTGGGAAATAGTAAACCTGTTTCTTCAGAATGAAACCATTGAGTTCAAGGGGAGCTACGAAGACCATGACTCAGTAATGCATTGGACTATCGCTGTTAACCGTGTCGACACCTTCCAGATGCTACTTCAAGCTCATAAAATAGACCTGGCATCAAGAGACAAAGCGGGCCGTACCCTACTCTCACGGGCAGCAGATATATCTTCGCATGATTTTGTCACTCCTATCCTTGAGATCGGAAATGTTGACCCGGACTCGAGAGATAATCATGGTCGAAACCCACTCTGGTGGGCATCGGGGGGGCATATAGATAATGTCAAGATCCTCCTCCGTGCTGGGGCAGATCCAAATTTAAAAGATAACAACAGCCACACCCCGTTGTTAGAGGCGGCACGTCACAAAAATAGAGACAGTGTTAAGATCCTCCTCCATGCTGGAGCTGATCCAAATTCAAGAGATGAAAATGGTTGCACCCCGTTGTTACAGGCGGTATATGACAGAGATAAAGATATAGTTAAGATCCTCCTTGATGCTGGAGCTGATCTAAATTCAAGGGATAACAATGGTTGCACTCCGTTATTAAAGGCAATATCTAGCGGATCTGGAGATGATTTTAAGATCCTCCTCCATGCTGGAGCAGATCCAAATTTAAAAGATAAAAACAGTTGCACCCTGTTATTAGAGGCGGCACGTCACGGACAGAGAGACAATGTTAAGATCCTCCTCTATGCTGGAGCTGATCCAAATTCAAGAGATAAAAATGGTTGCACCCTGTTGTTACAGGCGGTATGTGACAGAGATAAAGATATAGTTCAGATCCTCCTCGATGCTGGAGCTGATCCAAATTTAGGAGATAGTATGGGGAAGGCCCCGTTGTCACATGCTGCGTCTGGATGTTATCACAATGTCATCAAACCCTTACTTCAGGACAAGAACATTGATCCGGATTCAAAAGATAGTTCGGGACGAACAGCTCTTTTATGGGCAGTATCTAGCGGACGGCTTCATGCTGTAAAGTGTCTCCTAGAATTGGGAGTCGTCAATCCAAACTTGAGAGATAATGAAGGTCGGACTCCACTTTCTTGGGCTGCATCTAAAGGACAGCTTGATACTATAAAGTATCTCCTAGAGTCGGGAGCTGCCGATCCAAACTTGAGAGATAATGGGGGTCGGACTCCACTTTCTTGGGCTGCATCTGGCAATTCTGAAACAGTTCGGGAGCTTCTCAATGCTGAGGGAATCGATCCTGAATTAAGAGATTATGATGGCCACGCCCCCATCTTCTTTGCAGCTTCGGATGAAATCAAGCAGCTTCTTCTTGATCATGCTGAAAGGGTACGGGGCTAAGTCTGAATAATATCCAGACTTGTTGCTCAGAAGGTGCAAGAATTTGATCAAGGTGCCAGAACTTGTTACTTTTCTCCTTCACATTGGGGAGAAATGGTTAGAACACGATGGAAATGAGACGGTGGCCGGAAGAGCACACGAGCAATTGTCAGTAAGAGCTCACAGGGTCATATTGGTGTAAATTGACAAGACTTTCGCTTGATTCGATGATCGCATGCTAGTATGTGACCCCTGCGTGTTTAGAATGTGTGATCGAATCCCGACACCAATGTTTTCCCTACGCTGCTGGGGTCGTTCACCTCGTACCTTGTCAACCGCCATTTGTATTGGTTGGCTATGAATTAATGAACCAAAGTCAAATCAATGACTGGCAAGGATGACGACACTGCCCTGTGGTGGGCTATGCGGAGTTTATGGGAGATCCATTGTACTAGAGTCCCGCCCACTGAGGTCAAGCGATGGGTAGAGGATAAACCCGGGGTCTGCCAAGACCAAAGCTACTTTTCAGCTTGTCATCACATCTACTCTGGACAAAACCTTCGGTTTGATGTACCTTTACTAAGGGAAAAAAAAGGCTGACATGGAACGGCTATCCGTATCCCAGACTCAATACTTGCAGCTCTGCAGTTCCCCAACCACGCCACCGAGGCAGAAGACTTTTGGCATCCACCTCTGGCATTGACTGAAAGCCGATACAGAAAGGGCCGAGTTTGCGAGATGGGTTACTCATCCAAATCCAGGGTATGCTCAAGTGCAAAGACCTCTATGTCGTGTTTTGGTAATGGAAGTGTATTCACGATTGGAGCTCGCCAAAAAGGAATGACAGAAGCCGATGATCGCTCGAGATTTTCAATTACGGACAAAGAGATAAAATGACAGATCAAGATCATGTGGATGATCAGACGTCCAAGCTGCCGGTGACCAAATTTGGGTATGAATACTGTTTAATAGCGAGCTGCTAATTTTGACAGAAACTTCCTCATGAGATCTAAAATCATGATCATTATTGTCTCAAGATATCATGCCTTTATTTTCAATCCCCTTGACAGTCTGCGACAGGCTTCAATAGGAGAGCCTACTAGTCTCACAGTAGCTGGAATTTTCCAATGGTAATCCTTTAAAATTTTATTCCTGCTGTCTCAGGCAGGGATGTCACAAAGGGGAGTCGAAAATGGGGATGTCGAGATTTGGATCGCCATCAAGATGATTGTTGTATGGGTGTTTTAGCCGATTAGGTCATTGACGAAGTTGGCTTGTAGGGGGTGAAATCAACAAAAGGGCTAAATTTAGGTCTTTTTACCGTTGAGAAACGTGGCATCAAGTCTGAAGTCGGAATTGCGAGAAGGCCTCATTCAAGTTGATGTTCAGATAGTGCCCTCAACGCGATGTGCATCACAACCTATGAATGTGCAACCATTCCCGTTCCATATCAGGTTATTCATGCTTCATATTTTATGCCATATCAGAAAGCTTTTGTAGTAACCCCGGATTTTATTGTAACCCCGAGTTTAGTGTCGCCTGCTCCAGCTTTCTAGGCGACCCGGAGCGGTGGCACTGCTGCAGTTCCAATCCGTTTAGGAAAATGATCGTCTACCAGAAGGTGCGCTATTCTTGTTTCCCTTACCCGAATATTACTAAAATATCCCCTCTTGGGCTTTGTAAGCAAAAGGGCTAAACTCCCTGCTCATGGTGCTAAGCTTAGAGCGGATCCTCGGCTGGAATGCGTTTTTGCCTGGGCGGATTCCAAGGTTCATTAGAATCCACCAAGAGCCGCACAGTTTGGTCTTTTGCTGCAACTTGTTTTGCCCAGTCCAATGGACCACATCCATCATGGCACCTGCTTCGCATTTCGGTCAGGTCAAACTCCGGCAGCTCCCAATCTCGCGTCGCGGTGATTTTTTTGTGTTGGGATGGATTTCTCCAGACGTGGATGCAAAGAAAATAAAAGCAAAAAAAGGTGTCAGATTAGTCGTGAAGTGCCAAGCAGCACACTGTCCCAGGTCTGTGGTTGGGCTCAGCCGATTTCGCGTATCCCGGTTAGCGAGCAGCTGCCATCGCGAGATACAGCGCCATGTCTCAGGTCGGACGGTATGGCCGGTTTATATGTGCAGAAGCCTGGCCATTCGGGTGCTCCCCAGAGCAGAGGGCTGACGGCTGCAGGACATCAGCTTGCTGCACCCTGCCATATCTGCTGTGTCTCAGCTGGGCGCCTCCTCGCTGCTCCCGCTGGCGAGCATGGTTGAGGCTATGGGTCGAAAGGTGGTGGTCCGTAGCACAACCAGACCGCGATTACGCGAGAGGCCGGACCTTGCATGTGAATGACATCGGCAGCACGTGGCTGGTTGCTTGCCACGCTCGCTTTGACTGGATTTGCTTTTTGCAGGCCGCCACTCAGGCTACGGCTGAAACCTGTCATCGTGGCTGTCAACGACCAGAGGCTAGACTGGAAACCTGGTGGGTCTAAGCAGAAACCAGCCTAGGCACCTGCGTCGTAAAAGTACTTCGACAGCTCATAGGCTTTCGACCGCTTACGCCACGACCCCCGCAAACATACTCGCGAGGTCTAGCAGAGTTTCCGTCCATCCGTCCATCCGGGCTTTTGGGCCCAGGCCCATCCTAGCCCGAGATTTGATCCTCCAGTGGCTGAAATGACAAACTCTCTTCCTGGGATCACCGCCTTCCGGCCGAGATTGTGATGCCCCCCCGGGCTTCAAAATCCCTATCTGGGGTGTCCCTGCCGGTCAGATCGGCTCATCCAAAATGCAGATTGTGGCCATTTATCCTACATGCTGATCTAAACATGGCTTGAAACACGGAACACCATGGGGAAAAGTCGTCCGGTCTAGGGTCCTAAACATACTGGGGCGCCACTTTGTCACTAGAGGACGATGCTTGGTATTCGACCGCAACCTTATGCAGTTTAAAACCCTTGCGTCCTGCGCTCCTCCCGTTGAAGTGAGTCGGATTTAAAACCTACACGGCACCCGATTCCCCGTCCTCTGTGATCTCTAGCGTCACATTGACGCCATTTCCTTCGTCACACCGCAACATGCGAATTGGACATATATCGCTGCGACTCGCTGAGAAACATGACGGCTTCCGAGATTTCAGGCAGATCGCTTCTCGTAAGCCAACTTGCAAAACCAGATGACATTGTACCACAGTAAAAATCATTAATCCATCATCCAGATTGCCGAGTGGTGCCTGATATCGATCTGCATAATTTTTGTTGCTGTCCGACTTTGGGTGCGGCACTGGCAAAAGAATTGGACATTTTGGGTATCAGACGCTATACTGGTATTCTCCATATTTCCCTTCCTCGCCCTGGTAATTGGAGACACCACCATATTGGTGGACCATCTGGCGTACGACGATGGGCTATTCGCCCCACCCGCTGTGGTATCCGGATGGAAGGTAAGACTTGTTGATATTTGACGAAATCATGTACTGACGCTGGTCATAGTGGAAGTTTGCGGATGCCATCATTTATGATGCCATGTATTACTTTCCGAGATTCAGCTTGCTCGCCTTTTATTATCAGCTTTTCCCCATAACAGAACCCAAACTACGCATCTGCTTATATGTGGTGACGGGATACACGATTTTGGCGTTCACCGCAGTGCTGCTCCTTGATGTATTCTGGTGCGGGTCTCCCGTCAGTCAGAATTGGTAAGTTTCTGTCGTATCGCAATCTCGTCAAGGTTGGTGCTGACGTATTGGGCGTTTATCAAAGGTCACTTACTACATTATGCGCTACTTGGGAAACAGTCGAAATTATTTACATCAACTGGCCAATTGGCATGCTCGCCGAGCTACTTGGTAAGAGGTGCCAATACGGTGCTCGTCTCAAATATTAATATCCGGGTTATAGTTTTTGTTTTACCGTTTGGAATGCTCGCGAGACTAAAAGCACTTCAAGGAGGTGAAAGAGTTGGTTTGATTTGCATCTTCCTCCTTGGCTTCGCAACTGTCATTGTCAGCGTTGCCAGGTTTATCATGATCACCAAAGGCCTGCTATTGTATACTACTTGTAAGAAATCGTGTAGATTTGGTTTTGTATTGCTTTACTAACACACAAGGTAGACGTAGCTGCGTTGGTCGAGATGGCGACCCAAATTGTCATTACAGCATTACCAGCACTGCGGCCATTGCTCCGCCTCGGCTGGCAGCGAGTATCCAGTCAAGTAGGGTCAAAACCTGATGTCGAAGGCAGTAGAGCCCCCAACCGAAAGGAGTCACATACTTCCGAAGCGGGATTCATGACGGCATCTCTTCCATCTCTGAATCACATATCCTAGTAGAGGAGAGATGTCTTGTTGTAAATGATGCCACAAAGGCTATAGATGTAAAGTATGTTGGATACGACATATTTTAATGTGCGACTGATTGGCAGGTTTGAAGTATTCAAGAAGTTAGGACTGGCTTGGAGTTCTGTCACATATTTTAGAGGATCTAACGTACAAATTTTGATATAAATTGTGAACTAATTGTAGGAATTAGCTTGTCTGTTCATAGTATGTAGTCAAATTGTTTAACGTAGCTTTGAATAATGTAAAATTACCACCGACACGGCCAATCTGGTGCTACGAATCGGATCACTCAAAACTACGGCAATACCTTGAACATCACCATCTTTACAAAATCTACGCAGCCGTTTCAAGAGGCCTTCTGCACTGCCTGGGTGCTTTAGCGTCCCACTTTTGATACCATATCCGAGCTGCTTTGCTAGGACGAGCGAGGTGCTCATGACATTCCCCAAAGTCAAGGAAATTTGACCTCCAGTATCGCCGTTGCTACAAGTAGGTGAGACATCGGAGGTGCCATGGACTTGGCCGTAATCGTGGTCACCGTATATTACTAAAAGGAGCGATTATTAGAGGCTGGGCGTAATGAAATCGGAGAGACTAGAGCTTTCCGTCAATATTGAACGTGTCGACAGACTTTTAACCTGGCTGTTGAATGAAACAAGAGACTTAGCCTCCGCTGAACGCATTGGCACTCGTGTCTGTAGCATTGTCACCGCCTGGATCCATCTTCGATACCCCTTTGCGCTTGCGTGAAACAGTACTAAAGTTCCTGACGAACAGGTCGAGTCTGGAAAACTACTTTAGGTCGTTCCTTTGGTTCTTCACCAACAAGCCGTTGTGGATCTGGAAATTCTCGGCGTAAATAGCGATGAACCGTGCTAGTACTGGCATAGAAAATGAAGTCTCAGCAGAGAGAATGGGTCGTGGTGTATGCTGAGGGATGAGCGTAAGGTCAGGATTGGGAGGGAGTTCTGTCATGGCAAAAGATATTGCAACGACTTCTTCAAGAATTGGTCAAAGCCAAATTGTTTTCAGAGATCTCTTTGGTCCAAGTGGATGAAGAATCAATGCTTAGAGGAAGAGTGTAGAGAAAATTAGGATTGTAGAAATCCGTTAATAAATGAATACTCGAACCAAGTACCTTCTTCGTCAAATTCAAACCAGGTATATCACCATTTAATGTAATAAAAGTGTACATCATTTAATTAAATTGATTTAGTTCAAAGTCATAGCCAAAGTTTTCGTTAGTAAAAGAAATTCTTCCATCATCAGCTCCAACTTATTCGACTTGAAACAGGAAATGGCCAAAAATGGTCCACAATCATTGTAATGTCTCTGGACCTCGGGGGCAGTGAAGTGATACCTTCATTCATTTCTGTCGTTAGTCAAATTCTCAGTGGCTGTTTGTTTATTCAAAGTGTTTCCTTATCATGTACATCGTTCCGAAAAGAATTGGAACCTCTGCCAGAACCGATATTTAAACTTCACACAGCCATCTACGGATGCAAAAAGTATCCATTTATCGAGTAAACTCTTAATATTTGTCAGTTAACTCTCTGCAAAGAATTGTTACAAGCCTCGGGTTCTCGGATGCAGCGAAACGCCCGAATCTAAGAGCGTTATCTGCACCTCGACATTGAAACAGTAGGGCTAGATCTCGGAGTTAGCTTAATTAATTTGTTCTCCGACCACGACCATCTGATCAAGTGAGAATATAAATACCAAGTGCTCGATTCCAGTGTATATCTTCACTTGCGGATCTTTCACATACTGCACATATAGCTTTCATATTTTACGGCAGAATTTCGACGTGAACATCCTTGATGCTTCCCTGTCTTGTACTTTCTTTGATCATACTCTATTAAACCATTCAGAAACAACACAACATGGGTCTCATCGTTCACCATCTCAATGCATCGCAGTCAGAGCGCATCCCCTGGTTGTGCGAAGAGCTAGGGGTTGAATACGAACTAAAGTTGTACAAGAGATCTCCGGCGATGGCTCCACCTGAATACAAAGCCTTGCATCGCAACGGCACGGCACCAGTGATTCAACATGATGGCCTGACACTCGCCGAGACCTGCGCCTGCATTGAATACATTTGCCACAAGCTTGGCAATGGCAACTTGTTTTTAACTAGCGAGCACCCTGCCTATGCCGACTTTCTCTTATGGTGGCACTGGGTAGATGGTACCTTTCAGCCAGCTCAGGCACAAGCCCTTGCACCGCGCCCAGGAGCGCAGCTAGATGAAGGCATTATGGCCAAGGTGTCGCTTGACCGCTTTTACAATGCCCTCGAGGTACTGGACGAAAGACTTCGTGACAACGAATGGCTTGCAGGCAGTGACTTCACGGTAGCCGATATCATGGTCATGTGCCCACTTACGACAATGCGAAGCTTTTTCGTCTACAGCTTGGAGAAATATCCAAACATTGTCGAGTACATTCGACGAATTAGCCAGAGACCAGCTTACAAGAAGGCTATGGAGAAATGCGATCCTGAACTAGAGATTCTGATTAGCCCAGAGTGTCCGAAACCATGAACGACAAGAGTCCTGTGCTGGCCAGTGGGTTCTTGGACGCGAGGTTGGGTGGTATCCTCTCGGGATTATTTACTAGAATATTGATCATTGCTTGGGCGCGTGAATGAATATATGGATCATGTCTCATTTCGGCCTTTTTCATTATGAAGTCATTGAATTCATGTGTTTGGGTGCACATCTTATCCATTGAGACCCAGTCATCCAATCCATCTTCATCAGCGAGCGATATCAATGGTTACCCAGAAGCAATTGTGTGATTAAATAAAACTCGACATCTACAAGCTTATTTAGAAATGATTATCGCTGTTGAGATGGCACTTCAGGCAATGGCAATTATATACCAGTGTTGACTAATTGGCTCTTTAGCCTATTAAGTGAAGCGCTGTGGCGCTGAAAAGAAAGAATGGTAACACAAACGCCCCGATACCAAATCCACCTTGGACGTCATCTCTCACAAGGGTCCAAGCAATGGAGACAATTAGACAAAGAACAAAGCCAATAAATCCACACAGTAATACGGCAAATGCGCTAGATGACTCGATGAATTGAACACCCCAGCCACAAGAAAATCCTTTTTGTGGACATGCTTGCAGTTTTCCATGACGCTTAATAGGGATTCTTCGAAATAATATAGGTAATATGGGGGCGTGACGAGGGTTTTCAAGAAGATGCATAAACACATTTAACCCAATTGGCGGGTTGGTGTCAGACTGCTCATAATCATAATCTTGCCTAGCTTCCGATGATGGCATTGAAGGGGAAGCAGAAATGTTTACCAAATCGTTCGAAAGCATCTCAAACTGCGACTGGTTGGCTGTGGAACAGGATCAGGGGCGATAGGGTTTATACCTGAACAAACTCCACCTTATTTATGCGCTTGAACCATCTCCATGGATACGCAGACCTGTATTCCAGGTAAGACTTCCTCATAAGGTTGAAGAAATCTTGATCTGAATTTATTTTGCACACATCAGGCTGTTGGAGCTTGATGCCCCATCTCATGAACGGGATGCACAAGAGCAAATACCTGTGGGTTGGCTGCTCTTCGGGAATCGATCCTATGGTTGCGCAACTGGAAGAATCTAGTTCCTTGCAATCCTGCCGATGTTGCGGCAATGTTTCACCTCGAATGGATCGGAGAATCCCCCATATCCTTGATAAATGCTGCCCAAATCTCCAGGTTTCTGTCGAGTTGTGTGTTGTCTGGGGGGGCCCCAGAGCAAGTCTTGTCGATGGTGTATATTCTGCTAAAAATACACGGAGATCTTCCAGTGCTCCTGGGCGTAATTCCTCGTAGTCGTCATACAACCTTCGACCACAGGTCTTTTTTTTTTATTAGTAAATGGTCCTATAACGGATATTAAATGAAGCAGTGACTAACACAAGTCCACCAAAGACGTCCTGTTTTTGTGCTCCCATTTGGTGCCGCATACCTTCATAGTGAGTCGGAGAGCCAGAAAGCCCCAGAAAGCCTTTGAGCACATCTTCGATGATATCGACTTTAGACTGTGGCTTTCTCAAGTCGCCCCCCGATCGTCTATTGGGAACAATGCTCTCATCGGCTGATGCTAAGATTTGGCCATCGCCCGTGACATAGCTATCATCAGAAGTCATTTCGTCTCCAAAATCTCCAAAATCTATTATTTCATCCTCATCGTCTTCGTCGTCTTCTTCATTTTCATAGTCGATGGTTCCATCATTGTCTTTCATTGGCTGGTCTTCTCCCGGATAGAAGTTTCGGGAGGTATCAAGATTGGCTTGCGGCCGTCGGTGAGTTTGAGACTCATTCAATCGCTCAAAAATGTTTGCTGCATGGCATGCCAGAATCCGACGTGCTATGCTGTATTTGTAAAATAAAATAAACCTCGCTACGGCATTTTCGGATGCTGTGGTGCTTGGCTTTCTTAGATCCTGGGCAAATCTTCGTAGAAATCTGGACAGATGTTTCTCGGCTCTCGATTGAGTTCGTGATATTTTAACTAGTTGAGGGAGAATATACTGAAGCTCAGGTTCATTCAAAAGAAATTTGAATAGGTCTCCGATATCGCTTTCCTCGCCCTCGTTGGGTATAGTGACTGATGTTGATCTCGTGGCCGTGGAATTTATCGAATATCCACTCGAAGTTGTCTCGGTATCGCTGTCGACACCAGAGCCATCCAGGAACTGACTTGTAGTATCAATCCTAAGCCCGGAATGAATTGAACAAGAATACCCAACATAGGTGACACGTTGCTCTACGGCATGGCGACCATATTCCTCGCACTTTTCGATCGTAAATTGATAGTACAAACATCTGCAAACTGAGTACAGCTCAACGATCTGATAGCACATTGCAATATTTAAAACTCTTTATGGTTAATAGACGTTTGAGGTGTTGGGAATCGGTTGATATGATGAGAAATGGGCGTGGCATTGCAAAATCTCATTGTGCATATGCGGTTGGGCACGTTTAGCCGGAGTCATGGTAAGCATTACATAATCAAGCAGAAACGCTACTGAACCGCAGTCAAGTCAATTCAAGACAACCAGTTGCGGTTAATTCTCGGTGGGTCAAACTCTAGGGGGCCTGGCTTTGGGAATGTGCCATTGTGAATCTTGTATCACGACGAATGTTGGGCTTGCTTAGTAGGGCGAGTTAGCGGGTAGACCCTGGGATTCGCAGGGACAATCATGTGCTAAAGTGCACAGAAATTACTTGATGACTCAAAGAACGGAGTGGCTTGACAATGCGCCCGAGGCATATTTTATGGTTACTAGCGCCATAGGACGTGGTGTGATGGTCAGGCTGTTGCCTTGCAGCTGAATCGAGCCTTCATCCATGTGGCGCTAGTGGCAAGGCGGATTGAGCAACTAGACTACCTGCGACAGGCTGACTGCATATGCGCTGACCCCAAATCATTTGTCAACCCCTCATTTTGAAAAACAACCATCTTTAGCCCAAGCTCGTTGCAGCGTGATTTCAACATCTACCCGCCTCTTCTATGGAAAAATCCGACAAAACGAACCCGCCTCCGCTAGAGGATGAGGATGGGGACGTGGTTGGCTTCGCTGATGCCCCGAGGTCACGTTGGGATGATTCAACTGCGTGCACATCTGAACCCCCAACAGAAGCCGAGGATGAACATGATCTAAACGCCCAAAAGCCAACGGCTTCGGCGCCCAGCAATCCAATAGTGCTAACGGGATGGAGAGACTTTGCTAGCGGCGGTAGTATAGTCCTCGCAGTCATGCTACCATGGCTGGCGAGCATGATACTGTCATGGATGCCTCACACCAAAATTCCCTTGCGCGAGGCTCCCAAAGAAGTGTGAGTCTATATAGCCACATTCAGGTCCCTGATAAACTCTAGGTATGCTGACCGCTTCCGTCCCAGCTTAGTGAGCATAGTTGCTAGCACCGTTGAGTTTGGCCTTCTCTTTCTCAGACTATTCGCCGAGCCATGCATGCCTTCGGAAAAGGCATCGAAATTTGTCACCGAGGCACTGCTCTTATTTATTCTCTTCTGCCCAATATTCACAGGCGCATATGTCTGGATTGCGTCAACTCATCTCGAGTGTGAGACCGACCCCCATAGCGCTGCATGCCGCGTTGGGGTCAGCCTTATTAAGGGTATTGGGATATTTAGGGTATTTGGAGTGTACGTATCTTGCAAATTTTGAGAGTAAACCAAGTACTGACCGCCCTTCAGGTTAGGGACCTTTGCAGGTGGGCTATGGATTAGTGAAATTATCACAAAGCGTATGCGAGTGTTGCAGACCCGCGTAGACGCAGCAGTCGAGGAAAGCTGCAGTGCATAAGGACGTGAGATAAACTATGGTAAACGCGACGAAGCTTTCCTACTGATTTTGTGCTGATTCCAAATGGCCTGGCTCCATTAGTAGTAAGGTGTACCAGTGTTAGTTAAGTGATAGGTGTCTCTGAATCAGATGGTTTATGCTAGTGAAACGAGATGAGAAAAAAGAAAAGAAAAAGCATCAGGTGGCGATTTGTTTGGTTTATGACATTTTAAATAAGTCTATGCTATTAGAAACAAAACATGAGTAGACCTCGTCGTGCCCATCCGAAACAGCCTGAATTGTAAACCGATTCTAAACTTTTGACCTACATCATTACCCTGCGATATTCTCTATAGTTCTCACCAAATTCGTCTAGACCCATCGATCAGAGCTTAGTAGTAAACGCGCTTTTCCTTCTTAATCCCATGCCCCTCCACGCACGTCCAGCTGGGTGCTTGTCGGAGAATTGGAGGTCGAAGACTTCGCCCTCTTCTCCTCATATCTCCGTTCTATCTCCTCGAGGCTATGTCCTTTGGTCTCAAACATGAAGATGCAGACCAGCACAGTGCAGAATAAACTGCAACCCGCAAATAAGAAATAGGCTCCAAATGTCGATTTGGAGATGAGGACTGGGGTAACCAAGGCCACAATGTAGTTCGAGCACTGGATATCTCTGTTAGCACGTACGCGAAGTTATCTTCCTTATTGAAACTTACCCAATTTGAACATTGAGCAAGACTCGAAGCGCTACTCCTGGTTTTCCTTGGCATGCTCTCCACCACCCAGGTTCGGAAGCCAATGGCCCATGTGAAGCTGTATGAAATTGCAAACAAATAAATTGACACAATGACAACCCATCTTCCTGCACCGTGATCGGGATGGACCTGTCCAGAAGCGTACAGAGATCCCATCACAAGCATCAGACTGGTGATGAGCACACCGCCAAGAATACCTGAAGTTCGACGGCCCCAGCGATCGGCAAACAATGTCGCAGGGATGGTGGCAGCCATGATTGCCAAAGCAGACACTCCGGAGGCTAGAAATGACGCGCGCTCACTGCTCAGGCCAGCCTGGGTGAATAGGATGGGCGCGTAATAAAGAACACCATCAATGCCGCTGAACTGCTGGATTCCCAAGATGAAGCAAGCGAATGCAGTCCTGGATCGATTAGGACCGGAGAAAGCCAAGGCAAACTCTTTAAAGGTATGAACAATGCTCTTCCAAAATGTAGCATCTGGATCCATGGTCTCATCCGACTCGAAGGATTGGGCCAGAAGCTCCTTCTGTTCGGCCTCATCTAACCCTAACTGTACCACGACAACTTTGGCCTCTTCTGTCCGCCCTTTCGAGAGCAGCCACCGGGGAGATGGCGGTGTGACGAAGTAGGTCAATGATAAAACGAGGCCAAGGAACGAGGCAATCGCGGGTGGTAGGCGCCATGTGATTGAAGAAGTCGAGTCCCCAAGACGCGAGGTCCCATAGCAGACAAAGTAACCAGTCACTAGCCCGGAGACAATCAGGAACTGGGGAAGGGCTGTCATAATACCCCGAACACGGTACGGCGATATTTCTGACACTTGGACGTAGACATTGCTGAGAAACAAGCCCTCTCCAACGCCCTTTATTAATCTTCCCACCACAAAGACTCCCAACTTGGGAGCTCCGCACTCAATTCCCGCTCCCACCGCATATGTAGCGGAACCAAGAGCAATGAGGCTGGTGTGTCCAAAGTGATGAGCCAGAGCGCCAGCGATGAGTGCCGTAATGGCTCCTGGAATAAGAGCCGATGAGACAACCAGACCGTGGACAGTTGCTGAAAAGTCACCAAAGGTTTCCTTGAAAGCAACCATGGTGGTTACGGAGCCAATGCTCCCGGTGTCGTAACTAAAAAACAAGGTATCAGTGAACTGGCACGCGACAAAAAAAGATGATTTCAACCTGTATGCCAGCTTCGAGGTCCAGCAGTATCCGAATCGACCAAGGTCACTTTTTGGATACCGCCAGACCTCGAAGATGGCCATACAACATCGAATGTCCACGCACCCAAATAAAAAGGCAACACATGATGTGATTATGCTCGCAGTCACATAGAAAGGAACCTTGGGCGCCATGATTGCAGGCTAAACCCTCTTGCAAGGAACGATGCTTGAGAGAGCTTGAAGAGCGAGCGAGCAGCCGCGCACTTGAAGGGTTTCAAAGTGTGCTCCTTGGGGTGTGCGACTTATCTAAAGTGGACTGGCTCCCTGCATGCCGCTAAAATTCTTTAGCATGCCCTCGACAAATGATAAGGTTTGTGTGTTGTGCATCCACAACGAACACCACCGTCGGTGTGGACCAGCCAGTCGGCGTGTTTTTTTTTTTTTTGAACAAGAAAAATTCAAACATCCAACCACATCGCTCCCAGCCACTGAAAGGTCTTGTTTTCGACTCTGTCTCGTTGGAAAGGAAATGCCGGCATCTCAACAAGACGGTCAGATGGCGAAGTCAGGTGGGTTAACCAACGATGCGCGACAAGGGTATTTTTTTCTGCGGCGTGTGGGTCACGATGGTGAGCGGGATGCGGTGAGATTTCTCGACAGGAGTTGCCATTTTCCGGCGTCGGTCAGGTTATGAATTCTTTTTGCTTTTTTGCTATTTTTTGCTTCTTATGTAGTTCGCTAAATTATGGCTAAACATAACTCTGAGCCAAAATCTCATCCATCTCTCACAAGATTGTCAATGATCAACTATCCACAAAGCTTCCTAGGACGATCAGTTTGAAGATCGACCGACCGGAAGCAGCAGCGCAAAGCTGAAAAAAATGGTAATCGAGAAAACCTATTCGCATGAATTGGGCCTCAGATAAGTGATTGAGCCAAGATATGCTCATCTACTATGCATGCAGAATACTGTCTGCCTGTGTGGTTATCAGAAAATTTTTGATGGTCGGGTCAGCATAAAAAAATGGAGGGGATGTGGATGTATAAAGCACATGGCCTAGTTTCGACATTTCACATGCTCCCGCAGACATAGCACCACCACTGGGCCTCGAACTAGTTTTATGTATCCGGGTGGCGTTTCCACAGGGTTGGGTCCCAGGCGGTTAATCTTGCCTATCAGGGACACCAGCATGACTGTGCCCGGTCTCGCAAGACGAGATGAATAATTCACAGTTTGCATAGACCAAACGCAGATAGACCCATTTTATTATTTACCCGGCACCCGAAGAGCCCAACTTTTAGTGCTCCGCGGGACAACTAACTCCAAGGAAAACCAAAGAATCCACCTCGCAAACCGAATCTCAGGCGCTAGCCTTGGCCAACGAATCGGCATTCTGGCCGACCGTCGCCGGGGCGCTGGTAATGTCATTGTAATCGGCGGAACAAAAGTAGAACCAACCAATGGCATTGTCCACCAGAGTCTTGACATGCTTGGTTAGCAGCGAAGCCGATGCAGGACTTCCGCTGTAGTCACGACCGTTGAATTGGTTGACGATCACGGCACCTTGAGGCCTGTACTGGGTCGGGAAATTGCTGTTGATGGTAGTCTGACCCTTGTACTGGGGACCGTTGCCGCAGTTGAGGCAGCTTTCAAAAGCAACAACGACGTCGCAGATTCCGTAGTACTCCTTGGCGACTTTAACGCCAAAGTTGCAGACGGTCGTGATGCGTTGTTTGAAGGATTTGCGGGCAAACGTAATGGCTTGGTTTAAGTGGTCGAAATCGGCGCCGCACTCGTCAAAGAATATGCCCTGTACTGAAATATTGGAATCCTTGTACGATGCCCAACTGGCCCAGTTGGTGATGTTGGCGTTGAGTTCTTTCACTGAGGCCTTTGCATATTCCGTGTGCACGTAGCCAACCGTCTTCACATTCTGAAACCCATTGAGCTGGGACAGGCCGCTTTTGAGGTTGATATCATCGTCGCCCGGCATGCCGCTCAGTCCAGGGCCATTGTGAGGGTTGATCACAATGAGCCAATTGATCTTGGAGTAGGCCTTGACAGCTTTGAATACTGGCTTCCAGTTGGAAGCCCCATCGTTCCATTTGGCAGAAGGGTAGACATAGAGGGGGAGGAGGATCCCTGTGGCGAAAGAGGAGGTAATCAAGCCAGCTAAGGCGGTGAAAAAAGCAAGCAATCTCATGATGAATGCCAAGGTCAGTTTCTGAAACGCCTGGCAGTCTGGCACTGATGGAAAGGGGTGGGTATAGGGGTTGAGTGAAAAGGATGCGTGTGATTCTCTCTGAAAACAACTCCTGCGCACCTTCTAAGGATCTCTGAGTGAAAGACTGCGTCTAGGATATCTGGCGGTTTTCGAAGCTTTTATCTGTCAGCCAACGAGTGAGACACTGGTCAACGCCGCGGGCCATTCATTCCACCGGGTTGAGACATTGTTTGATATGGGGCTGAATTATAGGGTCTGGAACATGCTAGGGAAGGTATTATGAGGTGTAATCAGAAGGAAATCCCAAGAGGTGACATGACTTTGGATCTCGGTTTCGGGTAGACTCTTTTACATGCGAGTTCGCAAACTCCCGAGGTGAGACATCGCTACAAACCGGTGCTCTGCAATATGTAGGGGAGCTGGTTTGAATGACAGTAACGACGAAAAGGATGTACTAACGTCTGTGTACAACTTTGGCTCGGAGAATCCGAAACATTTGCTACTTGGCCAAAGGGGTGCACATGACGTGGAGACGCCATGTGCCGACGGAGTGGCTCCCTCACTTGATGGCACTAAAAACGCCCGCCACTTCTTCGTATGCGAACTCATAGGTGAAAGATGAAAAGGAGTCGCTATTTGCGAAAATTACTAACTATTTTCCGATGGTTCGTGCGTTGTACCTGCATGTGTTTGAGAAGGATCGATCAGTTATGCTGGTGCCATCCTGCCCTAGAAGATCTGGAATTTATCAGTTGAAAGCCCACTTCTTCATCGTGATGAGAGTTTATGAATTGAACAACATTCAATGTCGGATTAATTTGCTTTATTCAGTCAAAATACATTCCGAGATATCAACCGAGCTATTTGAGTGTTTAAATCCTCTCCAAAGCAACCTTGCTTTCATCTCCAAAAACAGCACCTTTTTTTCGTTTAGCTAGTTCTTCTCTAAAGGACCAGCCGCACCGCTGGAAACCTGGACATCGTCGGCAAGGGCCTTCATGTCATCCTCGCCCATCTCGCCATCCCAGCCATTCTCGACCAGATAGGCCCGGAACTTCTCATCATTCTTGGAAAGGTCTTCGCCGGTGATGTCGGGAACGAAGAACCACGTAACAAGCATACCGACCACACCGCAGATAGCAGCAATGATGAAGGTCCACTTCTTGCCGAGGTTGGTTTGGATAGGGGTGAATGCCTCAGTACCAATGGCCGCACCGGCCTTGCCGACGGCAGCACTGATTCCATAGCAGGTGCCACGGACACTGGTGGCATAGCTTTCGGATGACAGCAGACCAAGCATATCACCAGGACCCATGTTGCCAGAGCTCATCATAAGACCATAGAAGATGACAAATAGAGGCACAATCTTGATGATCTTGTCATACGCGCAACCAATGATGAGTCCAAAGACGAGGTAACCACCAAAGCCAATCATCATGGTGTTCTTGCGGCCAACGCGGTCGCACATCCAAGCACCAAGGAAAACGCCGGGAAGGGCGATGGAACCAAGCAAAAGTTGCCACTCGGCAGTGTGCAACAAGGTGTTGCCTCCTGTGGGCACAACAGAGGCCAAAATCGTACCGGAGAAGACGCCGTTGGGGAATGTGATAAAGTCGTACAGGAACCAAGCGCCGCAGGTTCCAATCAAGGTCTTCCAGTAGTACCGGAGGACGAGCTTGTACGGTACGTGCTTCTTAATGGCACCGCGGCGGTAGAGCTTCGAGTTAATCATGCGAATGCGGAAGTAGAAAACAGTCAGAGGAAGGAGGATGCCGATACCGAAGCACACACGCCAAACTGTCGAGAGGTGATTGGTCCCCGCAGCTGAAAGTACAATCATGAACACGGATACCGCCAAAGGTCCTCCAAATGATAAGGGCAGGTTGGTGACAAGAATGAAGATGGGACCACGGCGGTTTAGGGCGTGCTCGTTGGCAGACTCGGAGGCAGAGACACTGCTCGCTGGGTACTCGCCTCCAGTACCGAAACCAACCACTCCTCGGGCGATGGTCATCATCCAGAACATTCCATCAATTGTGTTTCCATGCGAAGCGCAAGCCAAGATACCACCGATGACAATGCACAGAGTCGTCACCACAATGGCAGTCTTGCGGCCCATGTAGTCGCATGTCAAACCGATGGTGATCTGGCCGAGAATTTCACCAACCAAGAGAGCGTTGGAGACTCTAGTACTGACTGGAGAGGTGTATTGGTCAGGGTATTCCTTCTTAAACAAGACGTTGGACATGGTCATTAGGTTGTTTTGGTATCCATCTGAGATCAAGGCAGCACCAGCGCACATGATGGTGAAAAGGTCAGAGATGCGCTGGCGGGTGCTAGAAACCACAGGAGGCGCAGCCTCGATGTCGACTTGGTGTGTGCCCTCAACCGATACATTTTTGGAGTCGGTCGAGGCATCTGCCACGTCCAATTGCCTCTCAGCCATGGCTGTGGTGAAGCGATGTTGGCGAGTCTCTGGTTCCTGAGTTGTGGCAAGTTGGTTTGTACAGAAACAAGCCAGGCAAACAAAAAACGGCGGAAAAAAGGCGCAGGGCGATTGAGACCCAATGTAACGGTGTCAGATCAAGCCCAAATGCCAATATTAAGCATATATCAACAAGAAGGAATGCCAACTGATGCGCATATTTGCGTGGGCACCCGGACGCGCAACGCTTTATACCGAGCATGCATGCCGCACGCGACACTGGCCCAAACCAGGGCGGCTGTGCCGCCAACGCACATGGCCAGGCCGCGAGAACTGGTGGACGGTGCCGATATTCCGTTCCTTGCGACGTCCTGTGCTGTTTTGGGCGAATGCAACGACGCTCCACGCCGAGGTCGATCCCAAGAAGCTCTGGCAGCAGCGAAGCGCCGGCGACTGATAACCGAGTTGGCCTATGAAATGCCGCTGCCGAGCCATGTGGCGTTGCGATGGCAAGCTCCACCCGCCCAGGCTCCACCGGCGGGCTCCATTTTCATGGCATTATGGAGCTGGGGTGAAGCAAAATGCACATCAATTTTCGCGTCTACCTGCTCCTCCATGGAAAAACGTGCTGGCAACCGAGCATTGTCGATGGCGAGCTGTGTTGGCTGTTCAGATTATCGCACCCAGGATTGTTTTCTTCACCGAGCCCGGGTTCAAACCCGCCCCATGTGGGTTCGAGATGACGAGGCATGCTTAACGCTGACACCACCAAGCGAGACCCAACCGAATGGAAACTACACCCGGGCTCAAATCCTTTCATTTTATTCGTTCGACTTTATTGATTCTGCTTATAAACCAAGGGAAAGTTCGCAACATGTGTTTTTTCGGTGGCCTTGCCCGAGGCAACTCCACATGATAAGCGAGAATAGGCTCGCACTGTTTCTCCCACATCAAAATCTTGATAGGGCAAGCGAGTTATGTTTAAACGGTGGAAGAGCTTCGAATTTACACCATCAAGGACTTCCATGAAAGGCATCACGGCCGAACGAAACTAGGCCTTGCTTGATTTCATTTAGCGTTGCCAGCAGCAGTAACATCGTCCCGCAAGAACCGATGGAAATAGCACGGTTTAGATAGAAGCGGGGAACTGCTTGCATTTCCGACACCGGCTACCAGTTTTGCGCAATGAGCGATCCCAGAGCTCAGTGAGAAAAAAATGCGAAAAATTGGGATTTAGGACTCGCAAGCTTCATTTTCGCGCGGGCGAAGAGACTATCTTACTTTACAAGCCTGCTATAATCATGAGAGGTCGGATATCGGCGCCATGTGTCATCCTATTGTTCCCAGGCTTGAAAAATCAAAGTAGAGCCTGGAGCTAAGCAGCACACCGTCTAGACGAAGGAAGAGCTCTCTCTTCATCCGGACTTGATTCTCGATTGTGAGAGGTTGGACCAACTTGTATCCGAATTTCAGCAAAGATTTACTCTGGTTCGATCACTTTTTGCACTCCGGGGTCTGGTTGAAGCCAAACCCGAGTCTTCGTTCATCAAGAACAAATCAAACATCTCGATGAACAGGAAGAAACGCTGGGAAGTAGGTACGGAATCAGGGGTGAATTATGTCGGCGATTCATTTTGATTACTATGCATGTTTGGGTGGTCGATCTTGATGTATCACAAGGGTTTTCGCTTATGCAATCTTTTCTAAAGCTGAGAAGAAACCCATCGCACTTTATTCATAGCCTCAATAGCCGAGTCTGGCCAATGCAGCAACGTCCTGATCAATCTGGTCGGCTCAGGGTTTCGTGCAGCCCAAATTCATGTACAAATCACGATAACCTTGGTGACAAGGCTGTCTGACTGACGAGGTCTACAGCGGTCAGTACTCAGGCCATACAAGTTGACAAAGCACAACGAACCATCGGGCCACATAACAACTAGACCAGGCAGCACCCTCATCTAAAAGACGCTTGGATGGAACCCTTCAACTGACATGACAAGAGATCAAATATAACCTATGGCCTCTATACTTAGTATGCTAGAGTATTGTATCGTGCCGGGGCTCGGCTGTTTATTTATAGCATTAATTGAATCAAGGAGGCCCGAGAGTGGTATTCAAAGGAAAGCGGTGAGGTACTGCTCATGGCAAGAATTAACTACACATGGAAGAAGGTGGCTAGCTGTATTGACTATGAGGAATTTTGGGTGTCTGTAAGAAATAACCGAAAGAGTGTATTCTTTTGCATGTTACTAGTATAAGCGCATCGCGCCTATCCTGGTGTCCCATCCATCATACCGCAGAACCAATTTGCCGGTCGCCGACATGCAAAAATCACCACCTGTATTCGACATAGGGCTTGACAAGTGGCTTGTCATTCTTAATCTCTTGCTTGCCATACTTCTTGACGCGGATGACCTGGATGACAATGAAGCCAGTGGTGTGCGTGGGAGAGAATCCTTCAATGAAGTCCATGGAAGCATCTTGCTCCGAGTACAGGTTGGAGGCAGTGCTGGATAAGTCAAGAGCATAGGCGTTGCTCTCGTAAGCGGACAACCTGACGACTCCAGTTACGTTGTCCTGGCAGAAGACGATAGAGCTCTCAATCTGTTAATTTGTTAGCCCACCTAGTTAAGATTGGAGTTGAAATACGGGCTAATTGGCGCTCAAGGCTAAAAGACATTCTGTTGGACAGAAGACGAGACCAAGAGAGGTTAACAAACTGATGCTTAAGCTCACGGACACGGCCATCCGTGACGGGACCTTCAAGAGACAGGTGGAACAGGGGAGCGAAAGTCAATCCTGAGGTGTCGTGGCATCCTCTGTTTCAGTTTCAGTGTCAATGTTGCTGCTGTGTGCCTTATTTCGGCACGGACCTCGGCTTGAGTCCAATCAAACCTGCTAGATGTTAATGAATGAGCTTGTATGGAGTTCGGGATATGCTTACGGTTCTCATCGATATCAACTCGTCCAAGGCCATTTTATAACCAATCTAAACACGCATTAGATGACCTTCCTGTACAAATGTTGCTTGTTTTCAAGATTACTCACCTGGTCGAGCAATTTAAAAGACTCGACGGAGTCAATGACCTCCTTATTACCAACAACGAAGATAAAATTTGTCGTGAGTAGGATTTCCTTGTGGATGGGACAAGATAGCGCAACATGACCCCTTCTCAAAGTGGACTGGAAACTCTGTGGACTCGTCGGGAGCATCCTTGGGATCCCTGGCCGGCGTTGGTTTAATAGATTGATAAACATTGAAGGCAGGAATTATTTTGTTCTGGTCTAAAGTTCGGTAGGCGGTGTGTGGTCAGGATCCTCAAGAATACCAGCCTCATTGGAGCACGAAAAGCCACCAAAATCGTGATTCAGAGTAAACACTAGGCCATCCTCTAGTAAAAATCGTAAGCAGAGCTGATGAAGGCCGATGAAGAAATGAATGACTGTGCCAAATTCAAGTTAGCGGCCTAAGCGGCCGCAAAGGCGGCAACACATGCTCGGTCACTTGCTGTTCGTGTTTCTTTATTACCATTAGAAATGGCCGAATCTTCCTGAATTCGAACTATTCCAACTTATTAGAGGTGTTATTCTTTCATCTTAGCTCAAAGTAAGATATGAACACCCTCTATTTCGTAGAGACAAGGCCCTTGTCAGCAAACCCCCTCTTGGCTTTCACCACCAAATGATCGCCGATTATCTAAGCATTCAGATGTCTTTTGGCAGTAAGAGTCACTTGGGGTCCGGTGAGAGGGGTTTGTTGAGGGGTTCTGTTGACAAGGATCTGACCATATAACCCTGCTCGCTCTATTCAACCCTTGCATCCTTACTTCAAGCCCCGCCCGCCATGATTCGCCATGACCCTGTCCAATTTTTCAGCTACTGAGAACTAATGCTCCTAGCATTACCAACACTGCCATCGCGACAGATCACCGCTGTAGTCCATGCCCAAACTGCAGGTGACACCGAGGCAACCGGGTAAATGTGAGAAGGTAGAAGCACAGAACGCCTTAATTGATTCTTGGCGTCATATATTGCATCAGCATGCGTTGTCTTGTCATCATTGACCGGCCCATCGGGCTTACTGCTTTGCTCTGTCTGCACATAAAAAGCCCCGCGCTCATCAGCTTAGGCTTCCACTCCTCTTGAAAAGGAAAAAAAAATCGGCAGTCAATTATCTCATCGCCAATATGAAAGGTTTTCAGATTCTTGCTCTTATGAGCTTTCTGAGATCTACAATCGCTAGCACGTCTCACTTACACAAACGTGCTGGATCAGAACCGCTTCCACCAAGCAAGGATCCATGGTACTCCGCACCAGCGGGGTTTGAGAATACCACGCCAGGGACTGTGCTACGTGTGCGCCAAGCGCCTGGGAACCTGACAGACATTATTGGAAACAGTTCCGCGACCTACAATATTCTCTTCCGTACAACAGATAGCCAGTACAAACCGGCATGGGCTGTCACGACTCTGCTTGTGCCGGAGCTTGGCCCCAATAGCACTGCAGCAAGTCTGTTTGGTCAATCTGCCTTGCTGTCTTACCAAGTACCGTACGACTCCGTTGACGTTGATGCCAGCCCCAGCTATAGCCTTTATAGCAGCGGTGGTTCCAAGTACGCTCCTTTCGGCTCTGCATTAGGCTTGGGGCTGTTCATTTCTGTACCAGACTATGAAGGCCCGTTGGCTTCATTCACTGCGGGGGTCATCTCTGGACATGCAACCCTTGACTCTGTGCGTGCTATTATTTCTCTTGGATTGGGACTGAACACGACCTCCCCTCGCGTCGCGCTTTGGGGCTACTCGGGGGGTGCCCTAGCGAGTGAATGGGCATCCGAACTTGCTGTTCAGTACGCTCCAGACTTGGCGGAGACCGGGGTCATTGTTGGAGCCGCTATAGGAGGGCTAACGCCCAACGTTAGCAGCGTCCTTGAGAGCATCACAGGAAAAACCGCAGCAGGCTTGGCTCCAAGTGCCATCCTGGGAATAACAAGCCAATATCCTGAGGTTCAGGAATATCTTATCTCCCAGCTCAAGCCCGCGACCAAGGACAAATTCTTGGCTGTAAAAGGTTACACCGCGGCCGAAGCCGGCGTCGCATACACAGGGCAGAAGATTGAGGATTACTTTGTAAATGGCGCTGCTACCTTCCAAGAACCCGAAATATTGGCCATCGTCAATCGTGATGGAATCATGGGATACCATGGCGTGCCTCCGTGGCCAATATTTGCCTACAAATCCGTTCTCGATGAAATTAGCAAAGTATCCGACACTGATGAGCTGATTGAGAGATACTGTCGAGTTGGGGCCAACATTTTGTATCAGCGAAATTCGGTTGGAACTCACTCTGAGGAGTACTACTACAGTCTCGAGGCGGCGGTAGAATGGCTTGCGAGCGTTTTGACCGGTACATACGCCAAGACCAGCAGTGCCAAAGGATGCACTATTAAAAATATTACGAATAACAGCACCTCGAGCCCGTTGAAGAAACGCCGAGACTTGCCCAACGGTGTGTTTGGCTTGTTGTAGGGTAGGAAGTGTAGGTCCGGCGGAGCGACACTTTATGATTAATGTTTCAATTCGTTTTGTTGTTGGAGGCAAGTAGCTTCGGATTCTTGGTAGTGCTCGTTTAATAAATATTGATTAGCAATGATATAATATGACCTAATCATGCACTATTGATGGGGTTTTCCACGCCGGTCATCCCGTCGTTTCCTTCCTAATCTCATTCTTTCTGACTTGAACCTACAAATCTTGCCTTGCTTTCCGTCACTATTCTTGTTCTATGGTAGACTGAGGTCAGTTTAGAGAATTTCAAACTTGCTAGAAGTATGCTATTATTCAAATGAACTGATTTTGGGGGGCTCTTTCAGTGGCAGGCTTCTAGGGTAGGCACGGAATACCGAGTATTGCACCTCTAATCCTGGTCGCTGTTGGCTGCCTGATTTTCCATTTCTTCACTATAGAAAAGCCCAGTTCTTTCAAAATCGGTTCTCGGTAAAGGATCTTGTTCAATATTGGCAGGCATATTTTACCACCTTTGGTTCCATAAATCCCCGAATATCAACAGTCAAAGGGACTTTCGGCATGTCTCCACTCCACACTAATTCTTCCGAGAACAATAGAAAGTCTTGTCTCACAGGATCTATAGGGTAATTGAACGGAAGTATTTAGATGTCTACCCGAGTCATCCGCTCTTAAATGTTTTTGTTTATTGCATATGGGATCTAACGACTCATTTTATTTGCTAATTTATGAAGGAGGGTATGTAGAGCGAACTATACTATGACTTATGGGCAAATCCATTGTATAGAGCTGACAATTCTTCCCCCCCAAACGATGGATTCATTAAGACGAGACGGGATAAGTGGGAGAGGTCTTGGGCCAATCATGACATCACCGAATGGGGAATTACACGTTGCCTTAATCAGGAAATTCCTCGAGCAAGACTGCCATCACGAGATGGATATCGGCCAGTCAACAAATCAAATTGACTCGGCCAACCAGAAAACGGGCGAAATAAATTGGCTCCAGCAATGGCACTGGAGCCGGAGCTTATGTTAGCGCCAATCTTATCAATGACATCCATGATACCGGGATGTGGGTAGAAATGCGGCGGCAAGGTCGTATCACAATAAGTGGGCCCGCACCATTGATTTCGCGGAATAGCATCCTAATCATGATATGATAGGCACAAACCGGCCCTAAATGGATACAGTATGCCGTCTCGGTAAGTTTATAAAGTAAGCGGACCGGTTGTCCATCTTCGTTAACCGCCGAACCAGCCCTTGCGATTTGAAATCGGAGGTGAATACTCCAACTCAACCTTCGACCTGACCACGGACTGCTTTCAATGTTGGAATGGCTGCCAAAGGAACTCGGCCCATTCATCATGACCGTAATGCGTCAAAGACAGACAGCTCTCATCTGCAATGCAAGAAGAAATTTTTGTTCGCATATGTGAATGGCAAGAAATACATTGACATTGAAATGAATTTCGATCTATTTCAGTCCGCCTAGTCGGATTTCGTCTGCAAAATTTGTGACGTAAGATCTCAACCACAGAACTGGGGAAAATGTAGATATGAGCCGCGAATATTCAATGGAATGCATATTTAGTCATTATCAAGCAACTATCTGCATATTATCGACTGGACAGGCCTGAGAATTTCAACAGGAGAAAGGAATTTGGACCATAGCGGATAATCAGGACAAAGCGGTTGATTAAGGTGTTTTTTCACCAACCGGTATCACACTGGCAATGATTAATTATCCTGGACATAATATACCAGAACACGAGAAGCAAATATACTGGAGTCTTTAGCCTTCTATCTGTTGGAGAGTGTGGTCAGCAGCGCGGGTCGATTGCTAGAGAAGGAAGGAGTTCGCCGGATCCCATACCCCTGTCTGTAAATGCAAGTGGCGAAGGGGCGGGCATGTGGGAAATGGTTCTTTTGAAGGACAAGGCAAATCAAGGAATAAAATGGACTGGTGAAATTTGGATTCTAAAGCTCACCATCAACCTTCGAATTATTTGCCAATCATCTGCTTTGGGAGGGCCTTATCGGTCCTAAATCTATCCTTTCAAGCAAGTTTGAAAAGGATTTTTTGTGTTCGCTCGACGCCTGAAAAAACAGACTAAAACTGGTGTGTCGATGTGGCGTAGTGATGCTGCGCTAATTGAACAGGACGTGGATCCTGGCCAACCAACACACAGCTGGATGAATGGTAGTTCTGACCTGATTCAAGGGCTTTGGTCGCTGACGGGGTTCCTGAATCGCCTCCCTATAGCAGTGCATGCATGCGCGGATTATCCTTCCATTTCTAGGTCATCACCTTGCCGCATTTAGAAATGGAACAATCTGGCAGCCTTATGCTGGAGGTTGCAGCGTCTTTGGCTTGGGACGCGCATGGATGCAGTCTTGTCGGATGCTTGCCATTGCGAACAAGCTTTTTTTTTTTTTTTTTTTCCCCAGCCAAGTTCCCCGGCTTCACTCATGTTGCCTCATTGTCCGGGCCAAATATGGCATGATCGCGCGAGACGGGGAGGGCGTCTAGCGACAGCTTTGGGAAATATAGCCGCAAATTTGGGGTTCCGATCGTGCCTGGTGTGGTGGGCCATCTTGACAACACGAGCTTTGTGGATCACTAGCAGGCCCCGTCACGGCGCCTGCCGAGCCATGCAAGGAACCCGCGGCCACCGCGATGGTCCGACGAGACAGACGTAACAGCAACAGTTGGTTCTTTGCTGGAGTGAATGTGGGAGGGGACACAAAAAGTCTCGCTCTGTCTCTCTCACAGAGCCATGATTCCATCCTCAGATGAAAGAAGGAAGAATGCAAGAAGCATCCATTATTAATTGGGCTGGGCAACAGGTACCCGTAGTCTTTTTTCTTCTTTTTCATCCCCACCTCTCCGCAGAGTAGCATTCACTCAATAGCCAAAGATGTGGACCCAGAGGACAGATCCACTTTGAGCCCATGCTTCCGCAGCCCTCATTTCTCACAGAACAAACCAGGAAGCCTCCGATACGAGAAGTCTCGGGCAATTCGGGCTTTCCATAGACCGCCGAGCTTTTCTAGAGCGATCGCAGGTTGTATCAGAGGCTAAATGGGGCACCCTCCGGCCGACAGGCAGGGCTTTCTCTCCCAGGGTCCCCATAACTCCAGCCGCCTGGCATGATAAGCAGTGACAGACACCCAGGGCGGAGAATTATGCTGCAAAGGTTACGATTGAGAGGCTGTGATTGGATACCGTGAACCGTGTTCTTCACATTCTTCCGGGCGGATCATCTCATCTCGGTGTTGATTGGGATGAGAACGCAAGACTTGGCTCCTGGGACCGGCTGACAAAGCTGGGCCACAGAATAGACTCCATTTTCACTTATATTCTCTCTCATGTCCCATTTGTGTGAGCTCTCCTTCTACTCTTTCTCTCCAACCGTTTGACTCTTGTCTTCGTTCAGCCTCTCGCTCTTCTTTCTTTGTTATCCCACCATCGTCTTTCGTTAAACCAATCATATAATAATCTTCCATAATGAAGCACACACTCGCTCTCTCTCTGCTGCTCGCAGCCGGCTCCGAGGCCGCCGCCGTCGCTCCCCGAGACACGGGCTGCAGCGACGTCCACATCTTCCTTGCCAAGGGAAACAACGAGCCCTACCCCGGACGCCAGGGCAAGCTTGTCAACGCCATCTGCAACGGCCTGAGCAGCTGCGACTACGAGGACATCAAGTTCTACAACCCTGGCAACTCCAACTACTGCACCTCCGTGTCCGAGGGCTCCGCCAACGGTGTTTCCCAGATCGAGGCCTACAACAAGAAGTGCCCCAACGCCAAGCTCGTCGTCAGCGGCTACTCCCAGGGTGGTGATGTTGTCGGCAACGTCCTCGGTGGCGGTGGTGGCACCGTCTTTGGCTGCCAAGTCACCGCCGACACCTCGATCTCTGCCAGCTCCGCCGCCGGCAAGAAGAGTAAGTGACCATTTTTTAAAAGAGGAAACTTTCCAGGGATATAGTACTTACATCAAATTCTAGTCGTCGCTGGTCTTTTCTTTGGTGACGTTCGCCACACCGGCGGACAGTCCTACAACGTCCTCGACGGCGCCCCCAACGATGGTGTCGCTCCTCGCTCCGGTCAGGCCCTGAAGAACCTTGATTCTTACGGCGCTGCTCTCCGCTCTTACTGCGCTGCTGCCGACCCCATCTGCGCCAAGGGCAACGTTGTTGCTGACCACCTGAACTACTTCGACCTCTACACCGACGCCGCTGCCGCCTGGGTCCAGGAGCGCATCAAGGCTGCCGACGGCACTTCTGCCTCCTCCTCCTCTGGCTCCTCCGGAGCTTCCAAGACCGCTGCTGCCTCTCACGTTGTCACCGCCGCCCCCACCAAGGGCTGGTCCAACAGCACTGGCTCCGTCACTGTCCCTGCCTACGGCAACGACATTGACACCCTCACCTACAAGCCCATCACTGACATCACCACTGTCACCGAGGTCATGACTGTTACTTCTGACTGCCCTTCCAAGGGTCTTGTCTACACCCAGACCAAGACCGTCACCGTTGAGTGCCCCATCTGCCAGTACGTTTCCTCGTACACCAAGACTGCTTCCAGCCCTCCCTCTCAGCAGACTGGCGGCAACGGCGGCTCTCCCAGCAAGACTGTCCCTGCTGCTTCCGCCACCATCACCGCTCCCGTCGGCGGCGGCTCCTACAGCCCCGGCAACGGCACCGTCACCGGCGGTGGCTACTCCCCCTCCAAGCCTACCCCCGGCGTTCCTCAGGTTGGCGTCAGCGCTGCCTCCGCTCAGCTTCCTCGGCTCGGTGGCCTGCTCGTTGCCGTTGCCGCCCTTTTGGCCCTCTAAACACCTAAAATGAAATGAGGCAATATAACGATTGAAACGACATGGGTCATACTGTGCGTGCCTTTCTCTTCTTGGGTGGGGAGCTTGTCCCTGTTAGCGTAGTAGCATTTGTTTAATATGTACATATTAGCCTCGCACGATCACAGTGTAATATTGGCAGTCTTCTTCATACAGCGATTTGAGTTTCTATAAAATATGAAACCTTAGATATCTATCTTTTTCGTCCGTCGAATAAGTTCCGTGATAATGTGAGCCAAGAAGAGCGTTGGCACATGGGATATACTACATGCTTGGATTCCCATGGCTCAAAATCCGCCCTCTGCCGCGATACAAGCCCATCCTTACCAACACTTCTGCCGCTCTTCCGGAAATACGCCCCATACATGCTTATCAGAGTCGTTGTAGCATTAGAGATGTCCCCGCATCTTGGGTTTATTTTCTATGTTCAAATCAAGGACCTTCTGAAGCGTTCAGAGGTCGATAGACTCGGCAATGGCACGGCGGGCACCTTGATGCTCTTCCATTTCTCATAAGCGCCCTTTATAGAGTTCATACGTTGTCTCTCCGAGGATCCGCTACGGCGGATGTCGTAAATGTGATTTTCTTTGCCCTTGAAAGTTATGCAGCTCACTGTGCAGTCCTTATCCCAAGTCGGAACGATTCGACCATCACATTCGACAACGAGCTTTCCTCGGGCACCGCAAGTTGAGCACCCAATGTCGTTTTCAGCTGTGTATTCAAGCTCTATATTGTCCAAGTGACAGTAGGGGCAGCTGCCGTGCTTCTCTTCGCCGAGATATTGGGCTTCATCAAACGACTTGCCAATTTGGCTCGCTACGTTTTCACCCAGCCGTTCGGCTCTCGTAATGGTACTCTCCTCATCCAACAACACCGCTCCCGGATTGGAGTAGCCCATGAATACGTGCTGATCAATCACTTTGGCATGCAGCCCATAAACCAAGAGATGCATACTGGGCAGAGCCATTGTGACCTGATCACGCACCGTGGAGCCAGCCACCATGATGAAACCGGCGACACGCGGTTTCAGGAGCCTTTCCTCCAGGTAGGTGTCTTTGAACTCCGATTTCCCCGCAGCCTTGCCGTTGGCGATGAGCTGCGCACTGACGGCGTCCGTGTAAGGACCCAAAATCCTATCCGCAATAGCCTTGAGAGTGCCAGCTGGTTGGTGACTGTATGTTGGCGAGGCAAATATCAAACCGTCAGCGTTCAGTATAGCTTCTAGAATGGCGGCGCGGTCATCGATGATCCTAAAGTCATTTGTTGCGTCGACCCCACTCGCATCGATAGTCCCAAGAGAAGGGTCTATGGCTTTGCTTAGTGGCTTGGGGTTTATTGGGATGAGCACCGACGGCGCATGTATCCATGAAGTTGTGATGGACGGGTCGACTTTCTGAGCAGCAAGCAGGGCAGCTTTGAGCAAGATCTCGGAGTTCCCGTTGATAGAACCGTTGCATATGCCCAGAATGTGCATCTTGGCGAGACCAGGTTCCTTGCTCGTGGCGAGGGATTAAGGGGTATAGTCGGATGTAATAAGCTAGAGGTATGTGATGAAATCTGCCTGCGACTACAGTAAACATTTCCATGGCGCCTCATGCTTTTATACCCTACTTTCTCAACAGCTCGATCCCACTCCAACTCGAACTCGCCCAAATAGCCTCGGTCTCCTTCATTGCTGTGATCGGGCGCTTCCGACGGCCATTTGACCATTCTCAGCTAATGATCTTCAACCAATGGATAATCAAAAGAAATAGGTGCAATCACGTGGAAATGTCTGCGATGTCGGGGAGTGGCATACCTGCCAACTCAGAGAGGTCGAGTAAAAAACATGGTTCTGTCGCGCAGATAAGGGTGGGCTCAGAAACGCGGGTGCAGCGGGAGGGCTCTGACTCCCTGGAAAGTCTAATCGAAGGAAACTCCAGAGGAAGAATTGAGAGCGTTTGCAGTGTATATAGTTTGGCGATAAAACTTGGCAAGCTTATCTGAGTATGCAAATAGTGTAAAGTAAATGTACGTTGCTTGTTGAGGGATAAAGGACCTGCGATTGCAAGACTAGAAGTTGTTTTCGGTGTCGGTTTAAGTAAAGCCTTTTATCTCGAGTGGATGAAATCCTTTTCCGGTGCTATTCCCATGAACAATGCTGTTTTAACATTTGTTGGCTGTCTTGATCCTAATGGGCCCAGGTCCCTCGTGAAATTGACTGTCCCGTCAACGTCGGCCTTTAGCTTTGCTGCGCCTGACGGGTTCCTTGAATCCGGTTCCCATTTCAGCCGACAGGCAGATTTTCCATTTTCCCGCACATCAATGTTACACATTAAAACCAAGTTGCATCGCCGGGAGAGGCCCGCAGCGGACGGAACGGCCCGAGCGGAAATGGGAGGACGGTAAGTGGGTCGGAAGCGTCATTACTGGAGAATGACACCACAATCAGTTATCGAATGAATCATCTTTTGTTACGGACCCGAGGTGGAAAGCTACGCTGCATTTTTAAATGGAGTTGATGGGCATAAAGATCATTCGAGGACTGGACACCGGGCATTGCCTGTAAATACGTCTGAGAGAACCGTCGGCTTATTTAACCCTTTGAACTAATCTAGTTAAGCTACCTAAGCAGGTATCCAGGGTTATAAAAAATACTAAGCTAAATCAGTATACTGAATACTAAACTAATACTAAGAAAATTAGTCTTAGTATGTACTAATTAGTATTTTTTACAACCCTGCAGGTATCTTAAATCCCGATGAGCGCAGCTTCTGAAACACTCCTCTAGGGTCGTACTCCTTGGCCACCTTCTTGAAAAGTTTGACAGACTCGGGGCCGTAGTGCTTGAGCGGATCCTGGTCTCCAAGCGCATAGTTAAGATACACCCAATTCTTGTTTGCACCAATTTTGGTAGCATAGTTGTTGATAGAATCCCTGAACTCCAACGTAAGAGGCGCAATCTTCTGTTGGTTCTTGGCCGTGTCAACCGTAACGGCAATCATCCACATGATGGTTGGTCCATCTGAGACGACTTCCTCCAAGCCCAGGACGTTTCCACCAGTCTTTTTGGAATGAGCGACGATGGATTTGGTGACGGGTTGGAATTGAAGAAGAACATTGAAATCTGCACCCGGAGCAGCCTCTTTCATCTTGTTCACATATTCTTCATGCTTCTTGTAGGCAAACCTCATGATTCGAATGTCATTTGACGTCTGGCCAACCATCCAATTAGCGCTAATCATTTGTTAGTATTGCCTCGACTTATATCAAATAGTTTAGGGCTTACTAGAGTCCAAGAGGGGTAGGTCCGGTGAACTGAGGGACCAGTTCTGAAACCTTTCCCGTGCTCAGGGTATTCGAGAGATTTTTAATCGACAACACCTCATCAAAAGCAGGGGCCGAGGCAACAGCATCCGAGTTGGACAGGACTGAAACGAGAATACGCTCCTTCCCGTTGTACTGAACGGCGGTGATGATCTGCGAAGCTGCATCTTTGTCCATGCTTTCAGCAAAGTTAAGATATCCCTTGAATACAGCATCGGCATCGGATAAGTTGTAAGCGACAAACCCTCCCCAGAGTTTGTTTGATTCAAACACATCTATTGCCAAATCAGTATAATTCCAACATGGGGCATATTAAAACGCAACATACTCTGGTCTACACGTGTGACAAACCCAAAGTTGCCAGAGCCACCCTTGAGGACTTTCCACAACGCGGGATTCCTTTTCTTGTTGGCATTCACAATTGTGCCGTTGGCGAGTACAACTTCAAAGTTTGATACGGCATCGCAAGCCCACCCTCGAGCATTAGAATGAAAAGAATACTAAATCTAGAATTAGCAACATGAATTACTATCGCTGACCGCTGGCCAAGTCGGCCACTTACACCTCCACCAGTGGTGAAACCACCGACGCCGACCACCGAAGCGCGTCCACCGACCGCAGTTACGCCATACGGGTCGAGCGCCTTATATGTTTCGCCCCAAGTAGAACCGGGTTGGATCGAAGCAATTTTATTCTTGGAGTCATAGGTTGTGGTGTTCATGTAGGCGAGAAGCCGGTTAGCTCAATGGAAGTGAACCAGCATTGACAAGAGCCTTACTAAAGTCGACTGTGATGCCGTCCTTGACACCATTGGCTCCCTTCCAAGCTGAGTGCGCTCCACTGCGCATGCCGAAAGGGCATTTCTTCTCAGAAATGATATTTGCAACTTTGGACACATCCTTGGTGCTCTCGGGCATTACCATACACCACGGTGCCAAAGCTGCGTTGGCTGAATAATAGGTGTCTAGTCGCTGCTCGTACTCAGCACTGTTTGGCGAATACACTTTGCCTTTGAGCTCCGGCACTGCGGCCAGAGCGGAACACTACTCAGGTAAGCCACGGAGGAGCAATAGGGGGTGACAGATGCAGACATACACAGCGATGGGAATCAGAGGTGACCGCTGCTGACACGCACGCGGCCAGCCCTAAGACACTGAAAACAGAGAGGCCCATATTGCAAATCAATGGAAGCAAGATAGGACGGGGAGTTGGGGCTGGTCGTTGCCCCGATAGTCTAGTAGCACGAGAGTAGCACGAGTGATTGAAACTCAAAGGAGAAATCTACCCCGCGACACCGGTCACTTATAAGGACCTGCCAAGCTAGGATGCCAAGAATCTCGGGTAGAGACTGTACTCGTTGACCTCAATGCTGAAATTAGCCGAGAAAGTGGACCAAAAGATGCATTCATGTACATGTACGTGTCGGTGTGTTCCACTTGATCATCATTACCCACTTCAACCTGGGGGAGGTTGACGCAAGAGTAGCCTAATAAGACATTCGCGCTCTCGTGCATTTACAGCATAGCTCGTTCTGTAGACTACGCTCCAGCAACATCCAGTCCATTTTTAAAAAATTTGATTGATTTTATCTCTTCTCGGGCAATTAGATGTACACGGAAGAAGCAGCAATTCAAGATGGCATCGTTGTCGCCAAGGCAAACTAGAAGTTACCATCTCGAAAGCTGAAATCTGATTAACTAGAAAAAGCAACAGGCGCGTGGATCCCCTGCAGCCAACACGATCCTAAGCCGCCACCAACGCCCAGCTTCAGTGGAGACAGTGAGGTAATTGCATGACGCTCTTCCAGACACCAGGACTTGGCCTATGCTTTGCGCACCTGGATATCCGATTTGCTGCTCCCAGCGCTGTCCAACTCGGGCTCTAGGCACAAGGAATATTCCCGCCGTAGAGCAGCGCTACGTGTGCAGATTGGGGCTGTTGACGATCTTTAGCGCTGAACACGACATCTCTTGGCAGCACTTGGCTTGGACACTTTGGTGGACGCTTAACCGAAGCGAGGGCCATGGTGCGCTGAGGATCGACCGCGCACTCGGATCATGCAGGGGACACCCTGGGCTGCATCGGGGAATCGGCTGCAGCAAAGCTCTTGGGCCAATTGAGGGACCGAGATGTACGATTCTTCCAGTCTTTGTATGGTACAGTACGGCGCTTTTTCTTTTAAAACCCACTGTAGAATTCTTACCTTGTTTTATTTCTGGTTCGCTTCCGTGGCCGACTCAAGCCACACGTTTCATGTAACTGCAAGTCGTTCAGCTCCCCGCAAAGACACAGTGAGGATTGGAATTCTGAAAATGTTTTGTTGTGGTTTTTGTATCTGCAGAGACCTGGTGCTGTTCTTGCTTCAGATAGGCACATATTCTTCTGATAGGGTAAGCTTGGTGGAGAAGCCGTGATATCGCGCGATCTTTAGGTTGCTCCATTATTGCTCGTGTTCGTCTCCAACCGTGCTACTATCCTGTAGTGTGACAGTGATTTCTCCAATATGCTCACTACTTCCAGGCCTATGTTGCACACCTGGGTTGATGACTCTCTTAGCCGATTCCGAAAAGCCCAAGAAGGTGTCTGGTTCGATATGCAGTGTCGTGCGTGCCATGCCCTCGGCCAAGCGCTTATGGCAAAAGCATTGAGAAAAGTAGGTTTGGCCCCAAACCCGTGATTTTGAAGAATCAATCTATTTTCCTGTAGGAGATTCTCATTCTCCCCAGATGAAGGATTTTTTATCCCTAAGAGGCACTGGGTAAACACTATGCCTATTATATAGTCTAGAATTAAATACATGGTGTATCTGAATGACGTCTCGATAAACTTCCAACGTATCTTGATCGTTAATCGGGCCGAACTTTCTCCTAAGTATCCCGCAAAACGCCATGTGTGACCACTGTCGTGGGCCTTTTGCATACCGATTTAACACTGACATTGGGAGCACACGTGGAAAACTTTCAGAGTCAAAAACGCGAAATATTTCGCTCGTGAAAAGCTGTGGGAATTTGAATATGTATTCTTAAATTCTTTACTATCGCAGCATAAAGGAGCGGACATGTACCCTGAGTACAATAGTGTTGAAAGTGACAGTTCTCAAAAATCACATGTGATTCCTCATTCCTTTGTGACATTCCTTTAATCACAGCTTATTTGGACCTTCTGTCCCAGCTAAGATATAATTCTTCGGTAACTCCTGGCAAGAGAATTCGGAAATATCCTCAACTGATCCAAGTTGGAGCAAAGTGGAATGAAGCAGTAACATCAGCTGACTTTAGTTTCGACAAGCCAGCAAAATAAAATTCTTATTCATCCGATTAGGATAAATCCCGAGCTCCGCAAAAGACATATTCTGGCCACGAAGGACATAGATTGGGATGCCGCGACCCGGTATCACGGCGCCAGTGTTCACGAGCCCAGGGCCTTTGCCAGGCACAGCGCTGAAGATGATTTGGCATTCTGGATCACTCAGCCCAGCAAAATCACCAAGAGAAGACGAGGCAAATTCGGGGGCAGTGCCACCTGCAAGGTAGGCCTTCGCTTCAGCAAAGCTCAGGGGCTCTCCTGACTTGGTGATGATCTTGATTCTAGGGTTGGAAAAGGATCCATCCCGCTTGCTTCCGTGAGCAACAACAGCGATGGTAGAAGAGTTCAAGGCCTGCATGTTGGTGTTTTGTTTCTGAATCTTCACTCAGGCAGATGAACAAATAAGAGGGGGATGAAGTTTGGTTGAAGAGGATGGTTGTTTATGGTGACTCTTCTAGATTTGATGTTTGAACGAGAAAGCCGGCGATTAATCGTTCTTTAAATACTTGTACGATCAACGTCGCCTGTCCCATTTTGTAAAGAGGGCAACAATCACAGCTCTTGCTAAGGACAAGTGGGGAGATTCTCATTTGCAATTGCTTTAACCAAATTTAGGACTTGTATCTCGAAGGAATGCTACCAGTCCATTTTCAGGGACCAATCCGTCAATGAATTGACGTCAAGTTTACAAGTATCGTCTTCGGTAAAGGGTTGTGATATCGAGAAAACACAGCATATTTTCTATTAGCTCAGGGATCGGTTGTGAAGAGTACAGCCAGCCACAGTGAAAATGTAGAAATGATCAAAGCCACTCAGCCCGATACTCCACAGCTGAGTTGAATCAACGAATGTCAATCGGAATTCGGGGTGATGAATTTTGATAGTTTAATAGTTTTACTGGTACTAAAACGCCTAGATTCAGCCACATATCCGGGCACATCTAAAAACGGCTCTTCAGCTCCCCACGTTTGTCTAGCGTCCGAATCGACTCCGAAAGGAGACCAAGTGTAGATCAAAAGGGTAAGACACAGTGATAGGGATGTAACCCA
Source organism: Calonectria pseudoreteaudii (assembly GCA_001879505.1). Lineage (NCBI taxonomy): Eukaryota > Fungi > Ascomycota > Sordariomycetes > Hypocreales > Nectriaceae > Calonectria > Calonectria pseudoreteaudii. The sequence goes on along the minus strand of KV875244.1, from coordinate 239,160 downwards.
GTAACCAGTCAGATGGCAGAAGCTTAGGCACTAATAGCGACCCAAGTGTGCGCGCCACATTATTGCATGGCCACCAAAGTCCAGATACTACGTATACCAAAGATTCGATAGCAGATGGAATAGGCGGCCGGCATACATGCACCCCCAATAATCAACCTCCTTAGACTTCATTTTGCTAACTCAGGATGACCACATCTGCCCCCCACTATACCTTCTTCGGATATCAAACTTTTTGAGACTGGCAATCAAAGGCATCTGTGTCCTCTGTTGCGATTTCTTCGCGGTAAAAAGTGGAAATAGCACTCTTAATTGAGCTTGAACAAATAATGAACTTTATGCATCAAGAGATCAATTACTATTTGCGCTCACACCAAAACAGTGACATCGTCTAGGAATTCCTGCAGACCCTGATGATTGCCACAGACAGTGGAGTGACTGGCCTCGTGGAGTTCGCCATTACGTAGCGATGGAACGGCGCGACCCCAGCCCCATAGGGGCCATAGAAGAATAGAAATTCTCCAGCTCCTTCAAGTCACAGTTATATAGATAACCCGCATTTTCAAGACGTCCACATAACTAATAATCCTAAACGAGCCACAAGGCCTCTAAAATACCAAGAGCTTTCTTTCCCTTGAAGCATATTTCAACTTTCCATCTTGGAGGCGGCAACATTATCTCCTTGATCCCAAGACCCCTTCACCTGCATTGCCACCAACAGTAGCCTCGTGTGACCCAATAAAGTAGCCGAATCCAGCCCCTTTGATGCGCCCAAACCACTTCAGCATTGGAATATTTTCCAGTTGCTCATTCTCGTTTGCGCAAACATGCCTCATCATCTCATCCCCTGCGAGGGTGATGTCGCAATCGTAGTGCTTCACTTTCGCCCCTGTGCTGTTGTCGCCGGACAAAATCTCGGCACACAACATCTGCGTTACTTGTTCCACGGGAGTCAAGTATAGCATGCCGCTCCAACCGCTTGCGTCTGGCCTCAAGCCCGAGGAGGCCACAAAGCGAAGCAACTCATCAATCAACTGCTTGGGCACCGTATTCTGCTCCTTCGCTGGCAGGAAGCGGTAGACCGTGGAAGGGACACCAAGAGTGTTTGCCGCGCGCGCAAGAATACGCTCGCTCGCCCACTTAGTAGCAACATAGCCGTCGGCACCGTCGGTAGAAGGAGCCGTGGATGTGGCAGCGATGATGGGAGCCCCAGTCGGGTCTGCTGAAGCGCCAATGGTGGAAATGAAATGGAGAGGGATTGAGCGTGGAGCTGCCATTTTGACTAGCTCCTTAGTTGGATGAACATTACTCGCGCGGAGAACATGGTAGCTATCCCACACTGAACGCGAAGCGGCGAGATGAAGGATGACATCGACCTGGTCCGCGAGGGAACGGAACACATCTTGCTCGAGTCCAAGCAGAGGCAGATTGAGATTACCGCGATGCCAAAAAGTCTTGTTTGAGGAGAAAGGAACATCTCGTGGCTGACCAACAGGGGCATCCCGCAACGCTATGCAGTGAATTGCTGCGATGTCTGGACTGGACGCGAGAACCGGGGGGAGGTTTCGCCCTACGAAGCCTGTACCGCCCGTGATGAGAACGGTCTTCCCCTGTCGCTGGTAGTCTTCAGAGATGGTTGCTGAGCTGACATCTGATAGAAAAGCGGGAATGCTCGGCGGGGCCGTCTCCTTGTCCCAGTCGATGGTCGCGACGCTGGCCGTCTCTTCAATCTTGTCTGCCATTTCTGCCAACGTTTCCGCACCAAGCAGCTTGACAAGAGGTATAGCAACAGAGAAGGTCTGTCTAATGCGCGCCTGTAGCCGAATCGCCAACAGAGAGTTGCCGCCGATGAGGAAGAAATTTGTGCCAGGGTTGATGTCAAGGCCAAGCTCTCCGATCTTTTCCCCAATAACGTCTTGCCAGAGGTCCTTGAGCCGCCACATGATCTCAGTCATCTCAGAATCATCCCGGAGGCCGCAAGATTGGACCTTCAGTGGCAAAGGGAGGTCTTTGATAGCCTTTCGATCCACTTTGGAGTGTCTGGTGAGTGGGAGCTCATTAAGAAGGATGGCGACAACAGGAACCATGTACTGGGGAAGCGGGAGTTGGCCCAACAGTCGCTCCAGAAAGGTCCCTTGGCCTGAAGCAGCTTGTTGAGTGGCGAAGACGACGTGAGCTACTAAAAACTGGGCATCTTCACTCCCTCGTAGTGTCACAACAGCTTCCTTCAACACCCCTTGGGAGGTCGCTACAATGTTGTTCTCCACGTCAGCCAGGTCGACACGAAGGCCACGAATCTTGATCTGTGTATCTCCATCCGCGCGTCCGTGGAACACGAGGGACCCATCCGCATTTTGGTGACCAATGTCGCCAGTACGGTACAAGCGCGTCCAGCCCTGCGCTGTGTATTCGGGTGATGCGAACGGGTTCGGAACAAAGTGACGAGCGGTGAGATCCTGGTTATCGAGATAACCTGAGGATACGCCCGCACCGCCAATGCATACCTCACCAGGCATGCCTACTGGTTGTGGGTCCAACTTGTCGTTCACGATGTACGTGTGATAATTAGGCAATGAGTAGCCGCAGGGGATACGGGCTGTGCTGTCGCCATCTCGCGAGAGTGCACGGTAGTCTATTTCCATTTTGCATGATGAAACTGAAGTCTCGGCAGGGCCGTACGAGTTGAAGAAGCGCATCTCCGAGTGCTCCAGCTTGGCGAGCTCTTCTATCAGAGCGCGAGTCACTGGTTCCCCTCCAGCAAAGGCGAAGCGCCACTTTAACGCTTGGCCGAGGTTCTCAGCACCGTACTGTAGCCATAGTAGGTACTCGGACGGGGTGGCTCTTGTGTATGTGATGCCGTGCTGTTGAATGAGCTCAGTAATTTCGATGGGGCTACCTCGAGCATTCGTAGGTACAAAGTAGACTGTGCCGCCGTTGACGAGGCCTGTGAACATCTGGTCCGTGGCAAAGTCGAAGGTGAAGGCACTCTGCTGTAGCACGCGCTCTGCGCCCAGCTTCCACGTCTTGGTGTAGCCCTCTATTTCATTTCGTAGGCCTGAGTGCGAAATAACGATGCCTTTGGGTGTTCCTGTTGAGCCACTGGTATACAAAATTGCCGCTGGTGCATCTGCTTGCGCCATGATCTCTGTGCGGGTCTTAGATGTAGGCGACGACGGCACTCTGGATATATCGATGACTTGAGCTTGAGGTGCGTTGAGTTGCGGTGCATCGCCGATCGTGGTGGCATCAGCAAGGATCGCTGCTGGTGCACACTCCCTAGCAACGGCTGCTAGACGTTCCATGGGGTTTCGTAGATCTAGGGGGATGTATACTGCTCCAGTACGCATAATGGCGAGCATGGAGCAGGCCCAATCGGCAGCGGCTGTCTGAAATACGAGAACGCGGGCCCCATGACCAACCTTGGCTGCTCGAAGCGCCTCAGAAATTGACTCAATACGCTCAAGCATGCCCTCATAGTTTAACTCAGTCCCTGTGCCATCAACAAGAGCGACTTGGGCCGGGTGCTCTAGAGCAATCTGGTCGATTCGATGGGCAAGAGTTTCCGGCCAGTCCGAGACCATATCGGGGCCTATACACATGATGAAACAAAAGTTAGCTAGATACCTAAAGATGACCCTCTCTTTCGAGTTTGAAAAAATGAAGAAATATCTTACCGCGCCCAACTTCGACCGCACGGGTTAGCATCTTCTTGCTAAACAAAGGAGGGGCGTTTAAAGGGAGCGAGGGATTCGACACGAACTTTTCCAGCAAGTTCACATAAGTTTCCAACAGCAGCTCGGCCGCCGTCGCGTCTTAAAGTCCCTTTTGCACTCGGAGCATGATAACAGCATCCGTGGCAGTATCTGTGACATCAATGGTGATGTCGTAGGCTGTCTTGCCCAAATGCCACTCCTGCATCTCCAGCTGGCAGTCGCCCCATGCCTGCTTCACGGGACTGCCCTGTCGGTAATCGATGAAAGCCTGGAATAGAGGGCTGTGTGAAGCAGAGCGAGCTACACCCAGCTCTTCCAGGAGCACATCAAAAGGCAGGCGCGAAGTCTCCAACGCTGCATAGGTCGTCTTTCTAGCCTCGACAATGGCTTCGTTGAACGATTGATCCGGTTTGCAGCGGAATCTCAGAGGGAGGAGATTGAGGAAGAACCCGACGCTGTCAAGTAGCTCTCCGGTGTTACGAGCAGCATCTGCCATGCCAATGACGATATCTTGGGCATTGGTAAAGCGGTAGAGTGTGGCTTGGAAGGCCGCGAGGTAAACGTGGAACGGCGTTGACCGCTGCTTCTTGGCTGCCAGTCGGATGTTGGCCGCTACGGAAGTGTTCAGTCTGCAATGAACCTCGTGAGTGTCGAATTGTTTCATGAAGATACGGGAGCTTGTTCGGGCCATCGGCAACAGTGGTAGAACAGGGACCTGCTCGCGGCTTGGGAATACGCCTCTCCAGTACTGCAGCTCGTTGGCCATGTCGCCATTTTCAATAGCCTGCCTCTGTGCAACAGAGAAATCGGGGTATTGACGGGGTACTGGGCCAAGATATTGACCCATATAGGCCTTTTCAAGATCCGCGAGGAAGACACGCACACTCACACCGTCCATGAGTATGTGGTGGTGGTGAACAAGAAGGTAGTGGGATGATGGCGACAACTTCAGGAGGACCAGCTGAAGTAGCTCGCCGCTACCCAAGTCGAATTCGTACTCCCTTAGTGCTGCAAACCTCTCAGCAACTTGTCCCACGCTGTCGACCTTTTCGCTTTGCAATTGCATTGGCGAAGAGGCGAGAACCCGTTGGTAGGCGTGCGCGGCGTCTTTCTCGTCCTCAACGAAGCATGTGCGAAGCGACTCGTGACGGGCGGCAACAGTGCGAAGCGCCCTTGTGAGATCGTTTATGCGAAGCTCGCCTTGAACATGGTAGTAAAAGGCCACGTTAGAAGTTTTCTGATCTTCGAGTAAGTGGTGAAGGAACCAATAACGAGACTGCGCATACGAAATTGGCGCACTTTTGACTGACGGCTTTGTAGGTGATTGCGTCGGCGGTATTTGTTCTTGCGTTGCCGTGGTCGATGGACCTGTCTCCTGGTTCTGCGTACTGGCAGGCGCAGAAAGTGGAGTTGTTGGCCTCGTACTGGATGCGGCCGGCAACCTGTTCCTATCAGAAGACTCACTAGCAGTTGTGTTCGACGATTTTGCCGTAGAAGAAGTCTGTTCGAAACCTGAGCTTCCATCTACTGAATCTGTGTCCGATCCGGAAGATGCCGAAGTGGAAGAGCCGATGCCCGAATCTGCACCCTTCTCCCGCTGGCCCTCTGGTGCTTTTTCTCGCAAGACAGTTGCGAGCGCCGTCGTCTCTGCGGGCCGGGCAGGCTCAGCTTCTCCCTTACCAATGCTGTCGAGAAGATCCTGCGGCAGCTTTTCCAAAGCACTTTCGCAAAGCTCAGCAAGGGAATCACCGCCAATCACCTTGAGCACAGAAACATCCACTTTCAATTCTTTGAGAAACCATGACCGAACCTCGACTGCGACAAGAGAATCGATGCCCAGCTCCACGAGAGGAACACTGTGGTCGATGTCCTGATCGAATAGTTGTAGAATCACCCGCAACTTGTCCGTGAAGCACTCTGTTTTCCATTTCGTTAGTAGCTACACATTTATTGCATTCTTATCACGATAACTAAGGTTCATTTCAAAAGTCAGATGCTCACCTTTCAGAATGGCCCCGACCTCTTCCATGCTTGTCGCTTTCGAAATTTGCTGGCCGACGCGAAGAGAAGTTTTGGATGATTTCTTCTGATCTTCAGACCGAGTCCCAGATCCAGCAGTCGCACTTTCGATGATTAGGTGTGAGAATAAGGGATTGGTGAACCACGGGCCCTTGACGTTCTCATCATCGCGGAAGCGGCGAATGCCTGTTGTTACTGCAGCATCGGGCACGCCTACTTGATCACTCGGGTGTGTGTGGCCGAGCAGTATTGTTTCTGCAAAAGCTTGGCGCAGATCCGATTCAGAAATAGACTGGAGACCGAGCGCCAGGAGCTGGTCGAGCAGCTCCTGGCTTAACGCCTCGACATATCCCAAGCCCGCTACACGACCAATGTCGAAAATGGATGCCGGTAGGCCACGCCTGCGTCTTTGTCGAGCGAGTCCGTTTAGAAAGCCGTTGGCCGCCGCATAGTTGGACTGGCCAATGTTGCCCATCGCGCACGAAACGGAGGAGAAGAGCACAAAGAAGTCCAGTTCATCAGCACTAAAAAGCTCATCGAGGTGAATGGCTCCGTCAATCTTAGGACCTAAAACGCGCGTCATCTCATCCGTTGTCATCTTGGAGAAGAGTGCATCGGAGAGGACCATGGCCCCGTGAGCAACGCCCGCAATTGGGGGACAGCTAGCTCGAATCTGTCCCACGACTTCTTCAACGTTGCTCCGGTCAGTGACATCCATTGGGAGCACCTTCACCTCTGCTCCAGACCCTCGGAACGAATCGAGCCAGCGTTTATCAATATTGGGACGACGGCTCGTCAGACAAACGACGCCCGCTCCGTTAGCCACCATGAATTCGCAAAGTGACTGACCAATTTGGCCGCTGAGTCCAGCAAGAAGATACGTCTTGTCCCGCGAGAAGAGCTTACTAGCATCCAGAGGACACGACTGGACTTCAATTGTTTGCTCTGAATGCCAATTTACCACAGTTGTAGGATGATACGGCATGGAAGAGTTTTGAAGTTGATCCAGCGGTAACACTAAACCCGGCGCTGGGGTTTGCAAGCCGGACGCCATCATGGACAAGGATCGCAATGTTGCCTTCTCAAGTTTGCATGCGAGAAGATGCTCGTCAAAAGACGCCGGAAGTGAAGATTGAGTCTGGAAGAACGTGCTTACGTCAATGATTCTGCAGCCGGTAGGGAGCACTCGGGAGATCTGATGACCGAGTTCATTCGGGCCCCAATGCTGTTGTTGCCCACCGCGAGTAGTCAAGTCAACATAGTGCGTAGTTTGTGCCTGGTTAAGGGCTCGACGCATGGCGTGCTGGGACATGCGAGCACTCAGACGAACGAAGCTCACGTCCTGACCCTTGTGTAGGTCTCCAAACGCTTTTTCGTCTGAGGCCAATATAAGATGAAATTGCGCCAAGGAAGCACTCTGAGTTATAGTGGAGACAAGGGCGGAATCTTGGCTTGAGCAGTGAACGAGAATCCGGCCCCCCTTGCTCACACAATGAGCCATTGAGTCAGCAATAAACTCACCCGTTGTAGCAATGACTAGGGAGTCTGTGCTGCCTGCATCCGCAGGTAGAGAGAAACTAGCAACTGGCACCGTCTTGAGAGAGTTTTCGGTAGAGAGAGAAACGGCGCGGCCACCCGTTGTGACGTCTTCGCCGACCGCGAGGAAAAGAAACGTGTCGACACTCACGCGAAGCGCCATAAGGCTGGAGCTCTCAACGTTAATGAGGATGCCGCTTGACTTGCTGTTGGATCTCCAGCTTGGGATTGCGAGTTCCACGAGGCTGGGCAAAGAATCAGATTTTGGCCACGAAACTTCGGCATTGGTGTTAGACGACGAAGCCTGCAAGATTTTGGTAATGGGGCGTCTGGAGGCATTCAATCGAGCGTTGCGGTCGACATCAGCCAAGAGTCGCGGCACCTTGAGCTTGCCATCATCTAGATAGGTCTCGGGCTCCTTTGGCCAGAGCAACTTTTGGGCGTTTGAGTTGTTCTCGGAATCAACTTCCCACTCATCCAGGGCATATAGCCGCAGTAGATGCTCCGCGATAGACTTTGAGGTTTCGGAATGGCTTGCATCTGAGATGTCAAGGTGATTCAAGCTAATATGCTTGGCTTCTCTCCGCACCGTGCGGCTAAATGACACGCTACCCATGTGGTATGGCTGTTCTACAATAGCACCCTGGGTGATCCACAAGATGTGCTTGGCCAAGTCAAACATGCGTTGCAGCCCACTCATTTTTTCCGACGTCATATCCTTGAAAATCGGAGCATCAAGGTCTGCGAGGTTTATGAAGGTACTAAGAGGGCGCAGTCTAGCAGCTTCTTCCTCTGTGGGCAGGCCTTGCAAGACGGTCACCTCATCGCAGAAGCGCTCCAAGTATTCGGCAACACCCTCGGCAATGCGAAGGCTCGTAAGTGTACCAGTCCCGAGAATGACAAGGTTCTCGATGCGGGTGGAGGATGAAGGCAGCATAGAAGAGCGCGAGGAGAGAGGCTGGCGCAAGAACTGCACTTTATCGTCCACAGCCTGCGCCACTAGAATGGAAATAGGCCAAGTAACACCATCAATCTCAGGCGTAGAGGTATCCACGCCCCCAAACCCAGCTTTGCGCAAGGTGGAATGCCACACACGGGTCGAAACAGTTGGTGCCATCTTGCGGTCGTCATCCACGCCGAGTCACCAGCCTGGCAGCCCAGCCATGGTGGTCCCGAAGCGGATGGGGTCATTGTTTGTGAACTCGAGGAGCATTACATAGCCACCTGGCTTCAGGAGCTGGCGAGTGTTGGCCAGAGTCGTCTCCAGTGAGCGAGTCGCGTGCAGCACGTTGAAGGCAATGGCGACGTCATAAGAGTGCGCTTCGTAACCCTGAGATGCAGGCTCCTTCTCGATATCAAGAGTACGGAAGATCATCTTGTCACCAAGAGAGGCAAACGCCCTAGATGCCCTTTCAAAGAAAGCCCGAGATATGTCAGTGTAAGTGTAGGATGATATAGTAGAACCAACAGAGTCGAGCACCAGTTTTGTTGCTCCACCTGTTCCGGCACCTGAAATAAAATTAGTCGGTTGTATGCTAAATACTCAGGTGGCATGTGTAATACTTACCAATCTCGATGAATTTAGCGTGAGGATATCGATGGGTGATCTGCTTTGCCATGGTCGCCAATAGATGATGGTACGTGGACAGCCCAGGGCCCTTTTCATAGTACACATCAAGCATGTTGTTGGCGGTCATGTGCTCAAGGATCGTTGTCTCTCCTCGTACAGCGGCCGCCATGTTCTCACCCACGGCCGTGACGAGGCGGATATCGACGTACTGCCAGTATTTGTTGGCAAGGGCCTTAATGTCCTCGGGAGTATCTTCCGACCATTCCTTTCTCAAACTAGGATGCTGCCCTGCGGAGGCTCGGGAAGTTGTGTGGTCAATCCAATCTTTGATCAGCATATGGTGTGGCGGACCGCTGGCCCACTCGGCGTCTGTGATTTCCGACTTCCACTTGCGGTGGTAGTAGTACGAAATCGGTTCACAAGCGCTAGCTGCATCGACCTCCTCATCAGAAGGTCGGGATCCTTCTGCAATGCACGAGCCATCTGGACCTGCCAACTCGAACTTGGTGAGAGTGAACATGACGCGATCATCTTCCTTGGTTGCGGGAGCAAAAGGCTTGATGACCAAATCCTCGACTCTCACCATAGTGCTTCCACTATCCGCGCCGAGAAGATCAATACAAGCTGAAAGGATCCTGAAGCTTCATCAACCGTCGCATGGACGGGCACTGAAGTCCCTTCACTCTGAATCAAATCACACGCTCCAGGGCTGACCCGGATACTCTGGATCGACGTTGGAACATGCAGAGACCAAAGCTGACCATCTCCTGGCGCCGAATGAGCCAAGATGGCTACCTGAAATGACATGTCTAACGTAGAGGGATGAATCAAATAGGTAGAAGGGTCGGTATCCATGTATGAGTATGAGTCTATGAAGGCGGTGGCATAGTTGAGTCTCCTTTGCATTGAGCTGATTGTGCTGAAAGAACCAGAGTATTAGTACCCAAGTTCAGTTAACGACGAGTAAAAACGATCAGGCTCAATCTTGGACATGTTGTAGCCTTCCTGAGGAGCGAAGGACAGCGCATTAGTGTCAGGTATACCAAAGACAACTTGGATGATACCCGTCGCCATGAGTTCGGTCTCGCGATCCGAGCCCGCAGCAATCACGGGTAGCGCGTAGCAGGAGAAGCGCGCTGTCGCAGATGAATCTTGATGTTGGATTTGGGTCAAGGTAACGAGGGTTTCGACTCCCGAACTATCGTCATCCTCAAATGTAATGGCTCTGGGGATGGTTAGGTCGTGCAGCTCGTGAAGTTCAATGGGCTTTTCATTGGACCCAAGCTCCTTGGACGCCTCCAGCGCCATAGCCACGTATCCTGTGGCAGGGAACACCCTTTGGCCTTGAAGTTTGTGGCCATCGATCCATTTTATTTCAGATGGCTTAAGCACGTTGGTCCAGCGCAGATCGTGCGAGTTGGATTCAGGAAGCAGGTCGCTGAGGAGCTCATGGGAAGCCTGGTTCCGGCTGCGCATTCTACGCGACCGGCGCGACTCACTCCAGTGAGATCTTCCATGATTCCATTGGTACGAAGGGAGGCCTGTGACTAGTTGCGCCTTGACCGATTCGCCCTGCATAGTCTGCGTGTAGGACTGCAAGTCAACCCCACGGGAGCCGAGGTGCGTCCACAAGAAGCCGAGGGTATTCGAGAGGGCTTCGACATCTCCGACTCCCCGACCAAGCGTGCCGGAGTAAGGCAAAGATGCGGAGCGAACGTCAGAAATATTGTTGGTCGTTGGGCCTTTGAGGGCGGGATGAGGGCCCACCTCGACGACCAAGCCGATCCCGTCATCATTAGCAAGGGCATCCCCGACAGCGTCTGCGAACAGCACCGGACTCGTGAGGTTGTCTCTCCAGTAAACATCCTGCAGCTCCGGGCCACCTTTCACGGGCTTATAGTTGGGTGTGACACTAGAAAACCAAGCGCAACTGCCATTGGGCTGGACTTGGATGGCACATTTCCGCAGTGCATCGATGTAGGCATCACCACACGGCAGCATATGGTGGGAATGATAGGCCTTTTCCACCTTGAGCAACCTTGCAAACTTCTTCTCCTCATCGAATACCTTCTTTGCGTGCACAACTGCATCAATATCCCCGGAGATTGTGACACTGGCCGAGGAGTTGTGAGCTGCAACGGTAAGGCGGCCGCGGAACGCTCGCAGCTGCACGAGCGTTGGCGTCTTCCCACGATGTTCCGACCGCAAGCATAGCTCCCTGGGGCGCCTTTTGGCCCACCAGGCCTCGATAGTAAGCAATGCGAATGGCGTCGGATGCCGAGATGAAGTCGGCCGCGTACGCTGCGGCGATCTCGCCTGATGAATGACCCACGACTGCAGCGAATTCAACGCCCGCTGCGCGAAGAAGATCCACCAAGATGACCTGAAGCGCCGTGCACAACGGCTGCGACATGACTGCCTCACCAATGCGTGACGCTTCGCCTTCGGCCAGCATTTCCTCTCCGAGGTTCCATGTTGGTCTGTCGGAGGGTGGGAGGGTGGCCAATGACTCCTCTAGATGCCGCACTCGCTCACACACGAACTCGGAGGAACGTATCAGCTGTGACCCCATAGCTGCCCATTGCGCTCCTTGTCCAGTAAAGACTCCCATCACACGAGGTTTGCTGGTTCCTGCCTTGGTCACTACACCTACGGTAGAACTAGGAGCTGCATCATTCTCTGCCAGCTTAGCCTCAATCTTCGACTTGAGTTGCGATCTAGTGGAAGCAGAAAATGCCACTTTAGAGGCAAATTCGCTTCTACGCGCCTGCAAAGTCCAGGTCAAATCAAGCAGGTTGATGTCCTTCGCTCTGCTTAGATACTCAGAGTATGCCCGCAGCTGGGCGATAAGAGAAGCTTCTGATGCTGCGGAGAAGACAAATGGAGCGACCGGTAGTACGACAGAGTCTGTAGAAATGGCCTTGTTGGCGTTCAGCCGGTCCGAAGCATCGTTGTATTGCTCCACGATAGCGTGGGCGTTGCTTCCACCAAAACCTGTTGCCTGTGTTAGCGTTTGGAAACATGAACTGGGTAAACAAAGAAGAAGTGCCATAATGTCTTACGCACCAAAGCTATTAACGCTCACTCGCCTGGGAACTCCATCAGGCAACTCCGGCCACGGCAACCTCTGTGTCGGTACATGCAGCCCGTCGTAGTATGGCTCAATGTCCGGGTTCAAGCGATTAAACAGTAGGTTTGGTGCAACAAAACCTGTCTGCACCATGGCAGACGCTTTCAGTAGACCAGCAAGACCGGCGGCGCCCTCGAGATGGCCAATGACGGTTTTGATGGAGCCGACATACAAAGGAGCGCGAGAGGCATCATATTTCTGGCCAAATACCTGGTGGATAGCTGCGGCTTCTCTCGGGTCTCCCGCCTTGGTTCCGGTACCATGTGCCTCAAAGAATTGTGGCCGGTCGTTGGGGTTACTTACTGGATCTAGACCAGCTCGGGCGTATGTTTGGCGAATAAGGCTTGCTTGTGCCTCAGTGCTGGGAACTGTGATACCGGTCGAATGGCCGTCTTGGTTGGATCCCGTCTCCCGAATGATGGATTGGATGTGATCACCGTCGGCAATGGCGTCACTTAGACGTTTTAGCACGATTGCCGCGACACCTTCACCACGTGCATATCCGTCAGCGTCAGCGTCCCACATGCGCGAACGGCTCGTTGGCGAAAGCATGCCCAGCTTGCTTTCCATAACATACGTCTCTGGATTCAGAATGACCTGAGTGCCACATGCCAACACCACCTTCGATTCGCCTGTGCGCAGAGACTTGATGCCCTGATGAACGGCGACCATGCTCGACGAGCAGGCTGTATCAATTGTCATGCTGGGGCCATGCCAGTCAAAGAAATAGGATATTCGGTTGGAGATGATAGCCCGGTTCGCACCAGTGGCAAAGTACTTGGGGATCGTGTTGAGATCACGCAAAACGGTATCGTTATAATCGACACACATGGTTCCTGTGTAGACGGCAGTATCGGAACCCCGTAACGACTCTATGCGGTGGCCGCCAGATTCGAGCGCCTCGTATACTGTTTCAAGAAGAAGTCGATGCTGTGGGTCCATCGAGTCGGCTTCGTTGGGGCTTATGGTGAAAAATGAGGCATCGAACAGTCGCAAGTCTTCCTGAAGCAGATATGACTGCCTTACATTTGTGGTTCCGTGATGGTTGCCGTCGGGGTGATAGTATGCTGTCAAATCAAACCGCTCGGCTGGAATATCCGTTGCTACATCTCGTGGGCTTTGTAGAAGCTCCCACAATGCTGCTGGCGAGTTTGCGCCACCGGGAAACCGACAGGCGCTGCCAACGATGGCTATGGGTTCTTGTTTTTCAATGGACATTTTTGCAGGTAAATGTCAGAGGTTGGAATGTTTCTATCGAGCAGACCCAGGCGTATTCGTTGTTGTTGTGCGGTAAGCGTGGATCTTAGAATATTACCGGTGAAAGGGAAGCTTCCCAGATGGCCTGGTGGTGATATGAGGAGAGCTATTGACTAGCAGTTATATCGTAAAAGGTCGTTTCGATCGTGATATCTAATATAGAATAAACTTGATCTCAGTATGATTGTAACGATGATAAGTAGATTCAAGATGTACAAATATCAATTTCAGCTTCTATGGTAGTCCACTAATTTTGCCGCGTTAGGCGATCCTTACGGCAACTCTGGGTCTCCGGAGTGCTAGGAAAGGCATCATTCCGAAAGTTCGGAGAGACTAAATATCGGAGCTAAGGGAGCAGACGGGGTGGCACCGATTCGGTTGTAAGACAGGCCGATGAATCGGATCCATCCCGCCGAACCCTACCCAAGGAAGTTGGTCAATTTTTCGGTCCAGAGTTACCCGAAATACGTTGCGAAGCGAGCATGCAGAATCCTTCCGGTGTCTTGAGTCCCGTATCATGCAGGTATTTGCGAGGCACAGAAGATCCGACTTCTCTTGGACAACTCGCCGGCCGCGTTGGTGTCTCGCTATGTGGGTCTGATAATTCATGTACGTTACCTGAGACACGGTAGTTTAATGCCACGGCGCCCCAATTGCCCAATGTCCACTGATAGTACTTTTCGCGTGCCTTATTCGACTGCTGAGATTGAGATATATGTAGGTTTGGGATATCCAGATCCTTGCCTGCACCCACTCCCACTACTAGTTTTGGTCCCATCCTGTTTGATATAGCAACACGCCGTACCGTTGTACAATCTCTCTTTCTTTCACCTTGCCTATTATTTCATTCATCATGTATCTACCCAAAAGCCACACTGTTGTAGCCGCAGAATCGCGCGGCAAGCTGAAGATTGTCCCTGATGCACCGATTCCCGGACTGGATGCCGATATGGTGCTTGTCAAGACCGCTGCTGTGGCCATCAACCCACACGACTCGAAGACTCTCGAATATAGTGTGGTGCCAGGTGCCATCCTAGGAGGAGACTTCGCCGGAACTGTGGTAGCATTGGGCGCTGAAGCCTTGGCCTCTGGTCGGTTCGCCATCGGTGACCGCGTCGCCGGCACAGTACTCGGGATGAACAAGCTGCGGCCCGATGTCGGCGCCTTTGGCGAGTACGTCAACGCCATGGCTGATTTCCTTCTCAAGATACCTGATGGTATGAGTTTTGAGGATGCCGCAACGCTGCCGCTGGGAGTGGGCACAGCAATGTATGCTTTATTTAACGAGCTAGGCCTACCAGCATCTTTGAATCAACTTGGCGCTTGTGGTGGGACAAACGATAAAAGCGAATTCGTTCTTGTGGCTGGTGGTAGCACAGCGACTGGAACACGAGCAATTCAGTTGCTGAAGCTGTAAGTCATTTTCTCTACCTTGGCCCGCAGGCATACACGTGTTCTCAAGTTCATTTTGGCTAATGCTGATTCTGAATGCGCTCAGGGCTGGTTTGCGCCCAATCGCAACTTGCTCGCCTTCCAACTTCGACCTCGTTCGCCGCTTTGGAGCTGAAAAGGTTTTCGATTACCACCTTGACACGTGTGCTGCTGACATCCGAGCCTACACGGGCAACGAGCTAGCCTACGCGTTCGACTGCGTGGCGCAAGGAGAAACTACACAAATGTGCTATGCTGCTCTGGGTCGTGCTGGCGGCCGCTACGTGACGTTAGAACCGTTTCGCCCGGCAGTAGCACAGAACCGTGCATTGACTGTCAAACCGTCTTGGTTCATGGCACCGACCTTGATTCGAGTCGAGGTCGAGATGCATGGTGAGTTTGGTCGCAAAGCCCGTCCCGAAGACCGCATATTTGGGGCTCGCGCCTTCTTGGCTATGCAGGATTTGCTTGACCGCGGTTTGGTGGATACTCACCCTGCGAAAGTCATGTCCGGGGCGTGGGAAGGCGTCGTGCGTGGTGTGGACAGCATGCGGACCGAACCACCATCGGGGTACAAACTGGTATATCCTGTAGCGTAGCTTAAGTGCTAGACTACTGTCAGCGCAGACTATGGTATAGTGTGTGTCTAATTCCATGGGACTTGCGGGTACAGCGAGGGGACATTAAATGGATCTCTTTTTATTCCACCATCTTAAATGCAACCTTCAGTAGATGTCAAATATAAACAATTTACTTTCTCTTGATAGCTTCTTCTGGTCGACCTTTTTTATTTTAGTGATAATATCAATTCTCCGAGGCCATCAAGAGTTAGGTCATCGATCCAAAGTGTTGAATAACCGGCCAAATGAGAAACTGGCTACCAACACCTAGACTAGCAAATACAAGGTGCTTACTTCAAGCTGAAAATGTTCTTCGGGTAATGCATAGCTCTAAAATGTACAAGTACAATGTAATCATGATGTTACAGATATCTGCCGCATCTATAGAGAAGAGCATGTCCGATCCCGAGTCGGAATTCGGTGATGTTAGCCAACAGTTCCGATACTCCTGTCCTCCAACAACTCCGACCATGCACTTCAATCCATCGGGGTAATCTTGAAAGTCCGAGCATCCACAAAGTCCCATGTTCGGTCCAGCAGATCTCCGGGCCTGCCGAGTTAGCTTATTTGATATGAGTCCTATGTGTTCAGAAGAGTTTTTGGACGCCTTTCGAAAGCACAAACAAAACAACTTCAGCAAATACACGCAGCTTCTAAAAATCATTTGTTTTCAGACGTCTTGAACTATAGATTTACGCACTCAACCGTTTTATCTCCCAAGAAAACTCCTTCACAATGGCAGCAGACAATGTCCAGCTCCCCTTGATTGACCTGAGTGGATACCTCCATCCAAAAGCTCCTGGCGACCGTGATGAAGTCATTGCCCAAGTTCGAGATGCCTGCAGCAAATTTGGATTTTTCCAGCTCAAGGGAACCGATGTGACTCTGGAGCAGCAGCAAGGGCTGTTTCGAGGCATGAGTAATTTCTTCAGCCTGCCTGTCGAGGAGAAACTCAAGTGTCCCTACCTGGAGAATCAATGCCGTCGCGGCTATGAAGCTTCCGGCATGTCACTCCGACCTGGCGATGCCATGCCCGATTCGAAAGAGGTTCGCCGCTTCTCCATCCCACGTTTGCTTCCTTTTTTTTCCACCCAGCAACTTCATTACCATAGTTGGGGCTAACATATAGATGCACTCAGTGCTTCTACGTAGGCCGTGAGGACGCAAACATTGAGAAAATGGGGTTTTACGGTCCCAATAACTGGCCGAAGCTCCCAGAAGACCACTTCAAGGATCCCATCTGGACCTACTACGAGGCAACAAGTCAGCTTGGAAGGACAATTTGGGAAATCCTGCTGCAGGGACTGGGCCACTCCACAGCGGCGATGGAATTATTTGCCAAGAAGCCTGTGGTGCCGCTGAAGATGAAGCATTATCCTCGGTCGTCTGGGACGCTGCCTGGCCAGTTCGGAGCAGGGGCGCATACCGACTTTGGCGGCGTTACCGTGCTGCTCCAGGAGCCTGGCAAGGAGGGCCTCGAGGTCTGGTTGGAGGACGAGCAAGAATGGCTGGCTGTGCCGGCGCTTGAAGATGTCTTTGTCATCAACTGCGGTGACATGATCCAGAGATGGTCAGGCGGCCAGTACAAGAGCATCCGGCACAGGGTCATCAACAAGTCTGACACTGAGAGGATGTCGTGCGCTCTGTTTTGGCACGGCGATGTCATGGCAACCAACCCGCTCAACCCAGATGATCCTGACAAGGTAACGGTGGGCCAGTTTTGGATGAAGCGCTTCAAGAGCCAGTTGTCCATTCCAAAAGAAGCCGCGGAAGCATTTGCGGCAGCCTAAGTCAAGAGCTGTGGGCGATTTTGAGAAGTTTAGTTTTATTTTTGCACGTCCATCATCAAGCTTGAATCGTTAACGATTGCAATTTGATGGTTCCATCGTACACGTTACCTTCAATCGGAATTCTTTTCATTATCATAAACATACACTATAAATCACACACTTTGCCCTTTCCTAGAGACCTCCTATTCTCCAAACGATGCAAAAGAATCCCTCCTATTGCTTTTCCGCATCGGTCTTGATATTCGAGACCCCATGTATGACATCTGTCGGGTACTGGGTGCCCATCCGTGTTAGAAAACGTGATTGTTGGATATCACACTTGAACCATCTGTTGCAGGCATAGAATTCGCTGTTGCACTTGGGAATCAATGGCTTTGATGGATTCTGTCGTCATTGTATCAGCAGCAGTCTCCGGTTCCACAAGGCAACCGATCGGTGACAGCGGATACAACTCCATTGCCTGATGCTGACGACGAATGAGATATGAGCAGGTGTGCACAACGGATGCGAGTCTGATGGTCAGCAGCGGCAACGTTGTACCCTCAGAAACGGTTTGGTCCATGTAGCGTTGCAACAGGCCCAATATATTGGAGTACATTTCTAGGAGCATGATGTGGTTGGCTATCAACAGGTGTCGTATAACGTTGCTGACACCAGCCCCGGAACTCAAGGCCTGTGCATTGTATGCCGACACCTGGGCCGGCTCGGCAACTAAGAATGTGCTTGTGTCCCTTTTTAGTGTCGGGTTGAGAAAGTCGAAGAAAGGGTTTGCAGAGCCAGGCCCGGAAATAGCAATGGCCGCGTTTGACGAGGCCGCCACCACAGGCACTGGCCGCACAAGCTCCACAAGACGATACGAGGCGGAGAAGACGTGGTATAGTAGATCGCCCAGAGTCTTAATCTTGGGCGCTTGGGACCGACACGTGTGGGACGAGCAGTAAGACGACGCGGGGTCGGTAGGCCCGCGGGATAGCCATGCCGCAACAGATTCAAAGACAGAATCACCGATGGAGGGCAGTTGGCGTTTGAAATAGGGTCCATCTATTTCTGGATCGGCTTGGCTCGATAGCGAAGGCCATGCGCAATCCCTGCTTAGATCGTCTCCTGAGCGACGAAGTAGGGAAACCAGTGTGCTGAGTTGGGCTAGCTGCGCAATAAGGGCCTCTGGGTCATCCTTGTTTACATGGCCTTGGCAGTCCACCTCGCCATCCAAACTTCCACTGCTACCAGTGGTGTCAGAGCCATTGCCTCCATCGTTCATCCGCTCGTGGGGGTGTTGATCTTGGGAGCCCGGCAATGGGGCAAAGCTAGACAAGACTTGGTCACATAATGCAGGGTCGATGGTGCGGAGCCAGTCAAAGCTCCTTTCTGAGCACCTCTCCTCGGCGAGATCGTCCATCGGGAAGCCATTTGAGTCCAGTGTGGATGACTGCGATCGAGGGCTTCCCTCCCTGGGGCCGCTACTCTCGTTGTCAACTTGCACGCGGCGGCGGCCCTTTGGCAGGCGAGCGCTGTATGCACACCGGGAACCCTTTCGAAGACACCTGTCACACGTCTCGGGGTCTTTGGCCCGAGTGCATCGGAGCTTGAGCCCCCGACATCTATCACACGCTTGCCTTGTTAAGAACGACATGGCTTACGGATGGCATACTGATCAGCATAACCTAGGTTTAAACTGCGCCGTCGTCTTTTATAACGAACCTGTCAATGGAGACGTGAGCATAATCCCGGAAGACGGACCAGTCAACCAACAACAGGACCAACAACAAGATTGGCCCTGTCCATGTAGGTACCGAGTCGTGATCAGATATTTCACAGTTACCAATCCGTGCATCAGAAGTACGTAGTCAGATCGGCACTTGGATTCCCTTAACTGGAAGCTACCGGAACATGAAGCATTAGCCAGTCGCTGAGAGCCAACCACTGAGCGCTCAACCGCAGGCGAGCGCCACTAGTGTGGCGGGAGCAACCGTCGATCAGCATGGATGAAATTCCTCCAGGATGCCGGTTATAATAAACGTATGGAAGCAAAATGTGGCTTTTTTTTGCCTCCGGTCCGGCCCTCTCTTCTTGGACACGGCTCGAGAATGCAGCCCACGCACAGTTAGGACGCCTGCGTACAGGAGCCGACGCACGTCAGCGGCTATCACGGCAGCACTAGCGACTGTGGCGCGTCTGCCTCACTCCCCCAGCGGCGTCCAGCAACCATCCGACATCACATGCGTGGTTTTGTGTGCATTACATGTGCAGCCAATTTGGCAATACCGGGCGCGCCATCTCTGTGCCTTTTTCAGGGACCAACAGCTATTCAGGCACTCGTCCAATAGGAAGCGAACCCCTCTCACGCGCTCCCTCCATCGTTAGTGCTGGCTGAGCCGCGTTGCTCGCGTTGTGGAGTGAATGTCGTCCACAGAGTCCCCATGATGGCTGCTACGAAGCCATTGACGTAAGATGCCCTTATCTAAAGCAGGAAATCTGCATCATGTTGGCTCGTATACAGCGCCCATTCCGGTCGTCGGTTGATGGGGAGTCTTTTGAGCGGCTCTATACCTGGAAACCTCCACTATGGCTGAACCCCACATATTGCCCCCCTATGCCCTTGAGACAACGTACCCTTGCTTAAGAAAATTTGAGAATGACCTCAAGCTCGAGGAAAATAAACTCTAACTTGACCCCCGCGATGGCTTCCAAAGACCCTGGTTCTCTGGAGGCCATATACAGACTTTGGTTGGATTGTTCGCTGACCCGCAAGTCAACTGAGCCCTGCCCACCACATCCCAAGTTTTCCATATCAGGCCATAGCTGTCGAGCATTTTTCAATCTAAAGTTCTTGAATCAAGTTCTGGATGACCCAACGGTTGCGGGGACGAAGGAAGAGCTGGAATCACGCTGGGGGTGGGGGGCTCAGCCTGGGTCAAAGATTACTTCCCAGCCGCGAACAGGTGGTCATTGGAGAGACGGGGCCTATGCGAGTTATGCAAATACTTCATTGGTCGCTTGATCTCTTAGCTGCGCTGGGTTAACTTTTGAAACAAGACGATCCACTGGCAGGATGTTGGTTGGCTTCTCTAGTCTCTGCGGAGTGACGTTTGCCACCTCCAGGTAAATTAATTGACCTACTATGTGTCATTTGATTTAGTTCTTAAGGTAAACGACATTGCAAATTTTTTAACAAAAAAGGTTATCGGTATTTCAATCTATTCGAGAAAACAATATCAAACCGAGGAATATTTTTTAAGCCACACGCAAATCATAGAATCCACCTCGAGCTACCATGAACCTGCTGCCCACCAAACTCATACTGCCGACTTTTCTCTTAGTACATCTGTCCGCATTTTGCTACAGTGATATCATTCTCTATCCCATTTGTCTCAAAATTCTTTCTTCAAGACTGCGGCTTCTTAGGCTTGACGCTCTTCCACTCAATAAGTAAGCTACCAAAAATAGTAAGGGATGACATTATCGCTGCGACTAGGAAAACTCGAGTCAAGGCGCCGTTATAGGCCACTAGGACAGTGTGCAGGTCCTTTGATGGCACCATAGATCGCAGATCCGTGGCGCTCGCCGCGGCGATCTTCGAGATGTCGAGACTGCCGCTTGGGAATGATGCGGACTTCAAGTTTTGAAGCAGCTTGTTCTGAAGGATAGCTTGTCCAACCGTAACAAAAATGGCGCCGCTCAATGTCTGGACAAGCACAACTATGGAGACACCCGCTGGAACGTCTGTCTTGGGCAAAACAGCCTGGATCGCCACCTGGGGTTGTTGCTGGCCCATGCCAATACCCAAGCCTGTCAGTGCCTGATAGCCGACCCATTTAGAAAAGCCGGTATTGACGGTCCAAGTTGTCATCAGACCTTCTCCAATGGGTGTAACTATAGTGGCGAGCACCATGAATGGAGCATCTAGAGAGAATGTGTCAGCACGACAAATCATTTCGAACAAAGTTCAAGCATGAATGCAACGTACAGTATCCGACTTTTGTAACCAGGAAGCCAACCAAAGTGGCCATGATGACAACTGCAAGAATAAATGGAAGCAAGGCGATGCCGGACGAGGCAGCACTGGCATTTCGGATGACCTGTTGCCAAAACGGAATGTAGTAAATAAGAAGAAAGAAGGCGGCTCCGTTACAAAAGGCGTTCCACGCAGCCGCGGCGACGCTCCTTTGCGTAATGATGTGCATAGGTAAGGTAGCTTCGGCACCCTTCCAGCGCTCAAAAACGATGAAGGAAATAGCTAAAAGGCCAAAGAGCACGAACAGAGCAATGATGCGGCCGTTGCTCCAGGCATAAGTTGAGCCTCCCCATTGCATAGCAAGCAGCAAACAGGTCATGGTAGGTAGAAAGATGAGCAAGCCAATAAAGTCTACCTTTTTCAGTTTTTCCTTCAGCGGCAACGCTTCGAGCTCTGGGCGCTCGATGGGTGGCAGGAAGAAGAGAAGGGCGGCGACGGTAATGCCGCCAAAGGGGAGGTTAATGTAGAAGCACCATCGCCAGGTCAGGTGGGTGGTGAAGATGCCTCCGACCACGGGTCCCAAGACGGCGGCGACGGCAAAGACGATGGCAATGGATGAAATGCAAAGAGGTCGGATGTGCAAAGGAAATACGTTGCCAATGATGATGTAAGCACCCGCGGTGATTCCAGCGCAGCCCACGCCTTGAATCGCGCGACCGGCAATCAGAGCATTACTATTGGGGGCGACGCCACAGATCAATGACCCGATCTCGAAAATAGCAATAGCAATGAGCAACGTGTTCTTGACAGAGAAGTTGGAATAGATGCGACCGTAAAAGAGCTGAAATGCTGATGTTGTCAAGAGGTAGCCTGTGGGGTGTTAATGAAATTCCAAGTCATGCCATAAAAGACTTGTTGGTTTGCTTGTACATACCACTTCCGTACCACCCCTCGTCGGAGGTGCTGTTGAATTCTGCTGTAATACTTGGGATCGCATTTGACACGATGGTTTGATCCTATTTTGGTAAAAAGAAATCAGCCAAAGTTGCTGAACATGGCGATAGCGAAGACACTCACAAGCGAATATAAGAATACAGCGAACCAGAGTCCAATCCAAATGAACAGCAGCCTTGCCCATCCGAGTTTCGTTTTGTCATCTGGCTTTTTCTCCTCTGAGTTTCTTTGGCTAGCACCTTGTTCTGCGTCGACGCCTTGATTCTCGGGGTTTTGCTGCACCACGCCATTCTCCAGGCTCGGTCGTCGCTCAGATTTATCCCCAGGCATTTCCGATGAGTGAGGTGGAGAGCTATGTTGGGAAGTCATTTTGACATGGAATGCAGCCACTCAAAAAAAAAATAGGTGCACAGAGAGCAGCTCTTGTTTTCGATGATAGAGAAGTGCAGAGGAGTCGAGATAAAATTTCAAAAAGGAGTTTATATGTACAGGAAGATGGTAAATGGTCTAAAAGGGGTGGATTCCCTTGCGCAATGGACGGATTGGAAGCTTGTTCGTCGTGACAATTGTTGATATTACCCTACAAACGACCTCAAATCAAGACCCAATGGGAAGGACTGCTGTTGACAGGGATCGCGTTGGCTTCCCGAAGCGGCTTAGTGGAATCGTACCCGCTTTTAGCGGCGGGTGCCACTTTGACGTCGCCATGCATCTGCATAATCCCGGACGAGCGCTGATCATCTTAGTGCTTTGCCCTGCCACTCTCCGATTCTCTTGCTACTACTCACTGTCCCCATCAACAAGCACCAATTCAAACTCACTTCTTGACAACCCACCACAACCTCCAAGTTTCATCATCCTTCGGGTCTTCCTCGCGTCCGTCCCTTCACCCCTTGCAGCCCGATGTTGGCACGTGGAAACGACGGACGCCTGCCTTCTGTTCCCCGGTCAAAGGGCTGTCTCACTTGCGTGTCACGCAAGACTCGCTGTGGTTTGTTGGGGCCCTCCTATCCTGGACTGTCGGGTACAAGCCTGGATCCTAACACTTCTCGTGACAGATGGCAGACGGCCCACATGCCGCGCCTGCGAGGCCCGCAAGCAAACCTGTGGAGGCTACAGGAGAGACCAAGTTGTCTTCTTGAACGAAGGATGGCGAGCTCTAGGCGTTGCTTCGTCTAGCAAGCCTCGCCGTAGCAGTACAAACGATGGTGGCGCCACCAACACCAACATCGGCACCAACAGCACTGCAGATCGGTCCGTGCCTTCGGCCTCCCGCTCTCCGGCTCCTGCTGCGTTTTCCGAGACCAGTCATGGTATTCATGATGTCAGTCATGATACGGATTCGCTAGTTTTGTGCTCAAGTCCATCCATGGGTCCAATGGATGTGCACATTGCTTATTTCCTGGCCTCGTTCGGCACACGTCCCTGCCAAGCTCTTGGCTCTCTAGGCCATCTCTTCCGTTATTACCTGCCAATGGCATCCTCCAAAGGTTCCCCACAACAGCATGAACGGCCCTTATCATCATCAATCACACCTGTCATCTATGCTGTTGATGCTCTAGCCTATGGTCACTTTGGCACCGCGAATGCTCATTCTGTATCGGTGCAGCGCAGCTTTGACATGTACGGCATGGCCCTCCAGTCCATGTCGGCCAGAATGACCGAGATGAAACAAATAGGGTCTGACTTTTACCATATTTCGGACGAGGATTGGCAACATTTTGCATTCTTTTGCCTCGTCATGGCGTTTTGGGAAGTATGTTCTCTCTTTTCCACTGTTCAAAACATCTGTCTAACAATGGTACAAAAGATGAAAATGTCACCTGCTTCGCGCAATTGGGAAAACCACCTACGATGCCTAGCAGCTGCAATTCTGCTGAGAGGCACAGATCAGCCATACTCCAAAACTAACCATCAGCTGCTGGCGTCTTCACGCATGCTTATTGTACGTAGCTACCTGGGCCTATTATGGGCCTGTTATGGGCAACCTGTATCTTTCTAGCTGACCCGGTTTGATTAGGTCTTGCAAACTCTGTCAGCAAGGGAGCCAAACGACTGGCAGCAATACTCACCCATCCGTTCGGCGTGGCTTGCTGAGGTCAAATCGGCGCTGGAGGAGGCTCAAGTTCCAAACCTGACTCCAGACTATGAGCTCTATCGGGGAATTGATGATTTGATGACCGACGTCACCACGATTGTATCTGCTACCGCTCAGTTCGACCAGCTGCTGAAGAACAAATCCACGTCCATTGGTGACCATTCTGGCCCAAGCCTGGTCGGCCTCTACGACCAAGTCGAAATCATCCTATCTCAAAATGAGGCCCGATTGGCACGTTGGAATACAAACGTTTGTGAGATTTCACTCTCATCGTGGATGTCACTTCACCAAGACATGGTCACGGACCCCATTTCGGGCATTTTCTGGGCCAGCATTATTGAGTCTGACGTTCGGCCGTGTTTCGACACTGTCCTTACCTTTCGTACCATGCTCGTGTACCATTCCGTCACGCTGTATTGGACTGTCATAATGTCTCTTCGTCTTCTTTTAAGTGATATGCTCGCCTTTATGGCTAGGAAGGGTATACATGGGATCCCGCTCTACGCACGAGAAAAAATGGAAGATCACCGTATTCAGTTAATGAAGTATGCGCTCGGGGTCCTAAAAGCAACCTGCTACGCGACACATGCGGAGAATAGAGCAGTTGGACCCTTTGTTGTCACAACGGCGTTCCAGCTTACCATTGCTGTGCTGGAACGCGAGCGGAATTTTCTCCAAGCAGAACCAGCTGGCAGCAACCAAGATAGGATCCGAAAATGCGATGGTTTATAATCACTCGCTGTCCAATACTTGGATTGCGCTGTCAAGAACAAAATACCCATCAAGATTGACTTGGGTTCTCTGACAAATTGGGAATTCGTTTCTGCGATGTGAGGTGGAGGTTTCCGAAGATGTTTAGTCTACTACTTTCAGGCTATTCTTTCTTGGCACAGCAACTTCCAGCCTCGAGCCCCTGACCAATACGTACACGCAGCGAACCTCGCCGGATTGTAGAACCACTCTCCTCAACTTACCTCCTAGCTCCAGTCCCCATCAAGGACTGTTGGTTCGCCTCTCTCCTTTTGGTCAAGTAGTGTGGCGGCAGTCCAGGGGCGATAATCAATGCCCGGTGGAATATTTGTGTTCTTGAACGGCGCGCCATTCTTCAGATGGTCCAAGGCCTCAGCGAAGCGCTGGCGTGCGTAGGCCTCCGCGTCATGGGTCACGATCCAGCGACTGTACCTGAGCAAATCCAAACCCTTGCCTCGGAATGCCTCGGAATACAGACCAAAGGCCTGGATACACGAAGTGCGCTCAAACCGGAGAAGGTTGGACACGCGCGTGGCCCAGGAAACGTCGAAACCAGAGAGCACCATGCACTCGGCCAGGGATGCGGCGTCCTCCAAGGCCTGAGTGGCACCAGCACCGGAGCTGGGATGGTATATATGCGCTGCGTCGCCAACCTGTATGACGCGGCCCGAAGGCGAAGTCCACGTCGGCTGTGGTTCGCGCATCGAAATCTGATAATCAATGGCTTCTCCTGGAGGCGTCAGACGGATGACCTCAGCCACTGCTGGTGGAAGCTCTGTGTGGGCGGCGAGCCATTCCAGCATCATTGATGGTGATGAATACTTGTCCCATGATGGGGTGGAGTAACCTTCATCCTGGTGGCCGGGGGAATTGGTGTCAGCTTCCTCTTTATAGGCGAATGCGAGAACATACCTTGCGCTGAGCACCCCACCCGATTTCATGCTCGAATCGCCACACAAACAGCTGCATGTCCTCGGGTCTGTAGGATTCAGAATAGTTGATCAGTATCATGCCGAGAGGGTAGAGAATTCTGACTCACCGCCCTAGATAGATACACATCATGGGTGCCTTGTCTGCTGGGTATGTCTCTTGGATAAGGGCATTGTCGGCCGCAAGCTCAGGTGGGTATGATGCACGAAAGGCAGCTGTTCCAACCGGCAGAAGAGGAACTTCCTTGCCGTAGACAAGCTTGCCGCTCTGACTTTGTAGGCCATCAGCAGCCACGACGAGGTCGGCTTTGAGGCGCGTGCCGTCTTTCAGCTCAACACCCGCCTTGGTTCCGTCCTGATCATCAAAGTACGACACCACCTCGCAGCCGTGCTCGACGATAATGCCTACACGCCGCAGCTGCGCTAGCATTGCTGCATAGATTGCTGGTCGGGATGTCTCTTGTGGTGCCGTGCCAGGAGGAAGCTCGGCACGTGCCGATTCGCTCAATAGTTCGCGTATCGGAAATTTGGTCAACAGCGTACCGTCATATTTGAAGACGCGTAGTTCAGGAAATACGCCAATCTTGTTGTTCTCACGCATCAAGCGGGGGAACTTGCGCATCGGGAGAATACCACTAGGTCCGAGCAGAAATCTATCGCCTATAGTACGGGCCATGACCCCTTAGCATCTTGTATAATGAATCATGAGCATCGGGGCCTCTTCCATACCGGTGGTAATCTCCTGCGGCCGCCTCTCCAGCACGCGGACTTGGCATCCTATGCGCCACAACTCACGAGCTGCGGAAAGCCCGCCTATGCCGGATCCTACAACAATGACGGAGAGGCCATTGGCCGGGAGCTGTTCTACAGTTTCGGGCACTGCAGAATGGCCGTTGCCGTTACTTTTAGCCGTTGGAGACATGATTTAATAAAGGTCACTAAAAAGGTTACAGAAAACCAAGGTAGAGAACCCTAGCCAATCAATATATGCGGAAGCAGAGCATTATAAGTGCCAGGTATTTGTTGCTCTCCGAACCTCTCATACGGAGATCAGCTCTGCAATGATGAGTTACAGCCGCTTTAGGCTTACCATGTTCCGAAAGTCGGAGAATTATACAGATTTCAGGCAATGATAAAAGCGACACCGATAGCTCACATTCGAGCCCGAAAATATTGTTTCGTGCTGTGCAATTTGTCCCCAAATAATTAGCGTCAAAAAGATATTAAAACTGCGAAATCAACGCCATCATTTTAGATTGATGCCATTTCTTTTCTCCTAGTCTTTTTTTTTTTTTTTTTTTTTTTTTTTTTTTT
>KV875244.1:188705-212087 GCA_001879505.1 Calonectria pseudoreteaudii | reverse complement strand
GTGGCAATAATCGGAGCAGATACAATCGGAATAGATGAATTCGGGGGCAATGACGGGGAAGACTCGGTTTTGCGTGCTAACTCGGTCCGAAAAGATGAATCAATGCCGATAATAATAATGCATAGTGCCGTCTCGTGTCGGACTAAAAGAACAGCAGTAAGCCGGTAATAATTTATCGCAGCAACGTCATCGGTCCGAAGGCTACGAAGGAACCGAACATTATGTTGGTTGGGTGGCCAAACAGTATATGGAGCATTGGCTTGCGCGCTATGCGCTTGTATGCACCAGCTTCCCGTGAGCCGCAGACCGGCATCACAGCAGCACCCCCCGGTTGATGGGCATTACTACGGGGTTAAGGAGCATGTGGCGGAGTGGGGAACCATGTTGGTGTGATATTGGGTGTAGCTTGGAGAGAGGAGAAATGCCGACGCACAACAAGATAGTAGGCCCATCTCCTTTCCAATCGCCTTGGTCTCTTCCTCGTTCTTGTCCTCTGCTTCTCTCTCCTCCCATGCGATACAAGACAATTTTATCACCATCCCCAACAGCTTACTATCGCCGTGCTACTTGTCCAATATCAGAAACTCATTCGTATCCTTTTCATCGCAACCCTACCCGTCATGTCGGTGACTATTGACCTTCCAGCACGCTATCCGTTCGTCGCTTTTCTTGCTCCTTTTTCCCCCTCCCATAGCCCTCAATCTAATTCCAGTCATTCAGTCTCGTCTTGGCGACCGCCACATCCACCTTCTTCCTCAACACCTTCCACGCATACCGCACCTCCACCGTTCGTGAATCCAGCGGCATCCAGTACCCAGCCGCCTACGCCAACGAAGAGCGCGCCGCCAAGGATCCCCGGGCCTTTCTGTTCAACTGCGCCCAGCGCGCACACGCAAACTTCACCGAGAACCTGACGCCTTTTCTCGGGTCGCTTCTTATTGCTGGCCTGCGCTTTCCCGTTGCTGCCGCCTCAGTCGGCGCTGTCTGGTCCGTCAGCCGCCTTCTGTACCTTGTTGGCTACACCTCAGGTGCCGGTCCCAAAGGCCGGAGAGCGTATGTAGAGCTCCCCCCGGCAATCTGTTTTTCCCCTGAGTTTGTTGCTTTTGTTAACTCTCATCCGTAGAGGCCACGTTCCTGCATTTTTTGCCGACATCGCCCTCAAACTAATGGCCACTTACACTGTCTGCACGCTTATTATAACTTAGTTATTATATAATATCCTAATTTTATTATAAATGATGTAAAAATCATTTATTATAGCCACACGCTTCCTACAAGCAAATTTCATCTAAGAAGCCCCATACATTAGCTCAAGTTCATATGGCCACTTAATAACTCCTACCATTTCGATGTACATCACTGACTGAAATCTTGAGACCCGTTTTGATTAGAACAAGACATACACCTTCTGAAAGCAAGAATAAAAAATAGAATTGCCTCGCTGGGAAGCGAGAGAATGGAGAATAGAGAGGAAGAATAGTAGTCAAGCTGCAGCACGTGCATAGCACACACCCTCGTCCTTAGAAACCAACAATAAACGTTAGTTGGGGCAGCTAAAGCTCTTCCAGTCTGAATGTCTCTTCTGACAAGGCAGAAAGGAGCACTTATGCCAAAAAAGATTTCCAGAATCGATACAATAAAGGTCATTCTGTCTCACAATTTGGTCTCTCCTGTAGCTTCCGCAAGTTTTCTTGAGGACCTCACAGACGCGGCATGTAGACCGTCTACCATCTATCATGTGACTAGTATAGTGAAGTAGAGACATTAATACACAACTGAGAGCTCGGCATCCATCGTCGCGCCAATTCCTTGAGCAGTGCTCAAGAGAACTCTCAAAATCGACAACACTCTGAAGGGCAAATGAACTCAAATACAGGGGAACTCCGAGGCGGTACAAGATCTCAACATAGGGCACTCAGCATGCGAGAGCTTCCACAATTTACATTATAGTTCCTATCTTGTTCGTAAGAGGGGAAAATGGATAAAATCACACACAGAACAGAGCCCGACTTTCCTGCCCAAGGATGTTTAGGGTAGCGAACCACCTTTTCATCAAGTATCAGTAAAATCTTTAAGCAAATAGAATTGACTCATAAAAAAAAAACTGACTAGTAGGCTCACTGCTTTTCAATCAAAAAAAGACTTGTTGAATGAACTAAAGCCTTTTAATTATTTTTTTAGAAACAGGGAAAACTCTTGCATTGTCAGAGTTACTTGGTTGTGGGCGAGGAACTTTTTTGTCACTTTTTCTCTAGACAAAAGGGTCCCCTTTATTGTAAAATCATTCATTAACAAGCTAAGAACTCTTTTATCTAGAGGTAATATCCGCCAATATACTATATTCACAAGCATGGTTGTTATAACGGCATGGCCAACCTGGCAGTCATGAGCTATCGGGCTATATAAAAGAGAGTATTCAGCCAAGGAGTGGTATGACAGGTTGCATCTTGACTACTGGTGCGTGAGGGAATTTTACGAGTTGGATGGCAAGAAAAAATGAAATCAACCGTTTCCATATAGACACTTCTCTGATAGCCATGCGCCATGGTCGCGTTTTGTGATTGAATTTCAACCACTACTGCTGCTGCACGGCCGTGGCGCGTGCTGGTGAGACAGGCTCACAGGGGCTTGACGTGGTGGCTGCAAGTTAATTAGTCACCATAAACTACGAAAAAAAAAGGTTTCATCTCGTGTTGTTTTTGTTTTTTTGAAAAAAAAAATAATAAATAAAAATAAAAATAAAAATAAAAATAAAAATAATTCTGAAATGAGTCTTATATTGCTGTGCCGTGTGTTGCTCTAAGTATTTGTTCCTCGACCGTGTGATTGTATTGCGCAGCCGCCATTGCGGGCTGACACAGCGCCTGGAATTGCTGCCCCCCACTGCCTAGAGTCTTGGCCCCGACAACCCCGCTGTAAACGTCAGGTGGCTGTATGAGCTCACCAGCACCCAACACCTGACCTTGTCTCATCATCGCTCTCACTACTATTCGATGAAAAGCGTTCCGCTGGACCGCATATAAAGTCTGGACAACGAACATATCGCCTACTTTCTTTTTCGGATGCGATTACACCGAGAACCAAAGCGTGCAAATGACTGACCCGGTTGACAAATCCCTCCTCGATCGCCTTCAGGCGCTGCGAGGGGGTAGCAGTTCAAGCTCAGTGAGGAACACGCCTGCAAAGTATACACATGATAGCATCCTGGATGTTGTAAATACGAAATACTAACACATTTTCAGGATTTCAATAGATCCCATAGAGCGCCGGAGGACCCCGACTCGGGAAGAGGCTCTCGCCGCCCGCCTCAAGTCACTCCGGGATCAAGATTCCACACCACCACCACCACCACCTGCAGCAAAATCATCGCCTGCAGCACATAAGGCATCCACAGTGCCGGCAAAACCCAGCGCAAGTCCAGTTCCTGTGAAATATGCTCCACCGGAAAAGTCTGGAAGTCCAAACGAGGATGAAGACATTGACGCCGCCTTCCAAACGGATGACCACCTTCTTGAAGAACTGCTGGGTGATGTTGGCCCAGACGAGGGGTTCCACCTCGAGCCCAGCGATGCCCAGGTCAAGGCGCTCCTGGAGGAGCTTGCCGACTCGATCCCAAAGGATGTCGATGACGATGCCAAGCAATCCGCTCCCGAGGAGCGTGAGATGGATCCGGATGACTCAGACGACGAGGGCATGAAGCGGGAGGTTGACGATGTGCTCGCTAGGTTCCGCGACGAGCTGGAAATCGAGGCAGCGCACTCCAAGGATGAACCCCAGGAACCCGAAGCCCAGGGTGATGCCCCCGACAGATCTGAATCTGTCCTCCCCTCCATCGAGGGCGACTCGCCCTTCTCCCTTCCGGGCCTCCCTTCAGATCTCGCGGACCTGCCGCCTCCCGAGCGCACCGCCCGCGCTACCAGCACCGACCTCGACGACCTGACGGCACGCATGGCCGCCCTGCGCAGCTCCAACACGACAAGTAGCGGCGACGGCGTGCTAGACCTACCGGACGTGCCCACCGGCGCACCTTCCAAGCCCCAAGGAAAGAGTGGCTTCAAGCGCCTCACCTCGCGCACCAACTACACCGACGACGACGTGGATAGCTGGTGCACCGTGTGTCTTGAGGATGCCACGCTCCGGTGCCTGGGCTGCGACGACGACGTCTACTGCGCGCGGTGTTGGCGGGAGATGCATATTGGGCCGCAAGCCAGTTTTGACGACCGCAGCCACAGGGCCGTGCAGTTTACGCGGGACCAGAAACAGGAGAAGAGAAAGGTGGCCATTGGAGCATCGTGACAGAAAAAGCAAAACAATTCAAATTTCACATCAATCTGTTATCCCATATCCCGTGATATATGACAAATACCTCCCGACTCCGCAACCAGAAAATGCAAGCTGCACGACGCAAACCCAAATATGTACCCAAAACCTCGTTTCAACTCCAAGCCCCAGTCCATGCGTAGTTATATCTCTTAAAATCCGTATGCACCAATTGTGCATTCCTTCGCTCAGATGACACTCAAATGTTCACATTAAACTGCCGTGGATTGTGATCCATTCCTACCGTTGCTGCCCGAGCTTGTCCTAGATCCAGTCTTGCCACGAACGTCCTGCCAAGTGGCGCCAAACCGCCTTCCAGTCGTGGCAAGGAGGCTCTCTTCCTCGTCAGCCTCTGCCTGTTCATCAATTTCCGACATGTTGAGCCTGGGAGTGCGGAAAATGCTGGTAATAAAAACAACAAGGAACACAGCCAAGAACGCAAACTGTGCCCAGAAATCAATGAGACCAAAGAAAGGCCATGTGATTGTGATTCGGTTCAAAAACGTTGACATCACGGATGGGGTGCAAACGTCCTTGGCAAACTTGTACTTGAGCATTTCTGAGCAAGGTTGAATGAGATCCTTGTGGTTCCGGCAATCAGGCTGGAGACCTGGGAAGCTTGGCTCATTGGCGCAAAAGGTCTGCGTTCCGTAGATGGAATATTGAGGGGCCACGAACATGGCTATTCCGTAGTTGGTGGCTAGGATGATAAGGCCAAGCATAACCGTTGCGATGAGTAGTGCTTGAGGGGCTGTTCGGCCCTTGCGAATTTGAAAGATGCGGACCCAGAGAAATCGGATACCAACCGTTGCAACACCCGAAATGGAGCTGCTGAAGAAGAAGAGAACCAAAAGGGCCATCAGGATGTAGTCAACGGGGAAAGCCTTGGCTGCTTTAACAAAGATGAAGTTCATAGGCTGAAAAACGTGAATCTGGCCAAGGATGTAGCCGCACTTCCGCTTGCAAATGGAGTTCGTGGCTTTGTCAATGCCAGTGATCAACATGGAGGCCCAAATGAGAACTGAGAGGATGAGCAGGAAGATACCACCCAACATCTTTATGGGCCGGAAGAGGGCGCAGAGCTTGAGCCAGAACTGGTAAATCTTGCTCTTCCCTTCTCCCTGGGCTTCCGCTGCCAACCTCTCTCGGCGCACCAAGGTTTGCTCCTCCCTAACCAAAGCGTCCAGCTCTCGTCGATCCTTTCGTGGCATCTCATCCTGGCGACCAGCGTTGCGCATCTCAAGCTGTCGCTGTCGCTCGCGATTCTGTTCGAGTTGCGACGCGGTTGTCTCGGATAGTTGTGGGGCGGACATAGAGGGCGCTGACTTGATGAAGGAGATTGGGAGCAGAGCAAGACCAGCGCCGGTGTAGACCACGTAGAGTAGGATTCCAAGGGTGACAAGCAGGCCAAGAGCAAAAGTCAGTGCTTTTTCTCCATGGTTCTGCGAAATGAGCTTCTTGAAGTAATCCAGGTCCCAATGGGCTTCCGAGTCGTCGCCAGCGGCAGGAACGAAGAAGCCGAGGAGGAATAGAATGACGACGAATGCGATGAAGAAGAGGGTGTATTTAGCCGAAGCCCAGAAGCGGCTGGCGAGTGTTCGGCCTTCCTCAACCTCAATTTCGTCATATTCTTCATGCCAAAAGTAGGCAAATGGAATAATGACAAGGCATAGCAGCGCGTCGAAGCTGTACAGGGAGTAGTAGACGATTTTGAGTGTCAAGAGGATCTCGTCGATACGTTCGGGTGTCGCCCAGTGCTTCTTGGCGCCGAGCGAGGACGAGCTAGTCGCGGAGACGAGGGCAATGTCGACGGGGAGCAGGAGGACGGTCGCGAGGAGGGAAGTCAAGCTAATTATGGCAACGATGCTGACGACGGCGGAACGGTCCCGAGGTGTTTGCCAAGTAAATGTGGTGATGATAGCGGCGACAAGGCAAAGGCCGACAGCGATGGCATAGGCGACCCAGATAAGACTGGTCTGAACGAGGCCTGCCGCGGCCATGGTGGTGGTGGTGAATGTGAGCAAAGCGCGAATACAGGTCGCAAGGGTCGACGCAAGGGATGCCGATATTTGTAGGAAGAAAGTTCAAGGGTCAAGGCGAAATGTCTTTTGTTATTTGTGCGATATGATAGCCGAGCTCGGGCGCAGAGCTTGAGATGCGATACGAGACCTAAAATATCAACTATGCAAAGACGCGCTGGCAAGCGACCTCTTCATTAGGCATCAAAGCCGGGCGAGTGTCGGTGAGGGTGCAAGTTCGTTGTGAATGCACTGTTCACAAGAATTCGCAAGGCGAGGGCAGCAATGCAGGCATCCCCAGGACTGTTTGAAGAAGCCTGCGTCTGTTTTCGTGACGCAATCGACTTGCCAGGAATCAAGGTGGAGGCGACGCTAAACACACCCCTGACGCATTGAGACAGGCCATGCCTAGTCCCTCCGATTCGCTAAAGAGGGTGTGCTCCCAGGCACGTCGGCCCTGATCTGGTGGATGCTGGGCCACTAGAGCTTCTGTGGACACCTGAAGCAACAAGGGTGTGTCGGAGGTCGGAGGCTGTTTGATCCGGCAAGAAGCTCAAGCCTGGAGCCATTCGTGACATGAAACAAAGCTGCAGCTATCGCGACGACAACGAGATCCAATAAGCCAACGGTGAATACCAATTCCTCCCGAGCTCAAGCTCAATCTCCCTCCGCGAAAGCATGGTCTTGCAGACATGCAGGCCTACACCGAGCTCGCGGCTCCCTCAG
Organism: Calonectria pseudoreteaudii; assembly: GCA_001879505.1. Taxonomy (NCBI): domain Eukaryota; kingdom Fungi; phylum Ascomycota; class Sordariomycetes; order Hypocreales; family Nectriaceae; genus Calonectria; species Calonectria pseudoreteaudii. The sequence goes on along the minus strand of KV875244.1, from coordinate 205,023 downwards.
CCGTCACACACTCCCTGAGCCTGCCTCTCACGTCGGCCGCCGCAACAAACCTGGTTGTCGCAAAAGGATCGCTGCTCCAGATTTTTGCCACAAAAGCAATCTCCGCCGAATTCGACGCTCAAAACCAGTCCTCGCAGGTCCCCAAATCCGAGCCCGAGTTCGACATCAGAGCAAACGACGATGACGGTCTTGAATCGTCCTTCCTCGGCGGGGAGTCGATGTTGGTGCGCACCGACCGAACAAACAACACCAAACTCGTGCTGGTCGCAGAGATTCCGTTGGCCGGTGCGATAAGCGGGCTGGCAAGGCTAAAGATTAAAAACACGAAATCGGGGGGCGAGGCGCTCCTGCTGGCGTACAAGGCTGCTAAGATGTGCCTTGCCGCGTGGGATCCCGAAAAGAACACGCTCGAGACGATTTCGATACATTACTATGAAAAGGACGAACTGCAAGGCGCACCTTGGGAGGTGCCCTTTGGCGAATACCCCAACTATCTCGAGGCCGACCCTGGAAGTAGATGCGCCGCCTTTAAGTTTGGGTCACGGAACCTCGCCATTCTTCCGTTCCGGCAGTCAGAAGAAGACTTGGAGATGGACGATTGGGATGAAGATCTCGATGGACCGCGACCCATCAAGGAGTCCACTGCAGTCGCCAATGGAGATAGCGACAGTCTAGAAGCAGCGTATACACCTTCTTTTGTCCTTCGTCTCCCTCTGCTAGATCCCAGCTTGCTCCACCCAGTGCACTTCGCCTTTCTGCATGAGTATAGAGAGCCCACCTTCGGCATCCTCTCGTCTGGTCAATCGTGCGCCCACTCTCTAGGCCAAAAAGACCACCTCACCTACAAGGTCTTTACTCTAGATCTGCTGCAGCGCGCATCGACTACCATTCTGTCAGTCACAGACCTTCCCAGAGACCTGTTCCGTGTCATTGCCCTACCTGCACCTGTGGGAGGTGCTCTCCTAGTTGGCCAGAATGAGTTGATTCACGTCGACCAGTCCGGCAAGGCCAACGGTGTTGCAGTCAACGCCATGGCGAAGCAGATCACTTCATTCAGTCTAACAGATCAGTCCGATCTGGACCTCCGATTGGAAGGGTCCACTATTGAGCAGCTTCAGATAGAAAACGGAGAACTCTTGTTGATTCTGAACGATGGTCGACTGGGTGTGGTGTCTTTCCGCATCGACGGTCGCACAGTTTCAGGTATTAGCATCAGGCTGGTCCCTGCAGAAAATGGAGGAAACATTGTCAAGAGCCGGGCGTCTTGCACGTCAAAGCTTGGGAAAACAACGTTGTTCATCGGAAGCGAGACGGGTGATCCTGTTGTCTTGGGGTGGTCTAGAAAACAAGGACAAGAGAAACGCCGCAAGGCTCGAATTGTCGACCCGGATTTAGCTTTAGATGTGGAAGACTTGGACCTCGATGACGATGATGATGACGAAGACGACGATTTATACGGAACCGAGTCCGCTACCGTAAAACAGCCTCAGGCTCTGAATGGAACGGGCAAATCGGGCGAGCTGACCTTTCGCATCCATGATAGCCTGCTCAGTATCGCCCCTATCCAGGACTTTACCTGCGGTAAAGCATCTTTCCTTCCCGATAGCGAAGAGGTAAACCTGTCGGATGGTGCGGTAGCCGATTTGCAGCTAGCCTGTGCCGTTGGTCGCGGCAATGCTGGCTCCCTCGCAATCATAAACCGCAGCATCCAGCCCAAGATCATCGGACGCTTCGAGTTTCCGGAAGCACGTGGGTTCTGGACCATGTCCGTCAAGAAACCCATTCCCAAGTCACTTGGTGCCAACGTCGCTGCCGACAGCGATTACGAAACGTTTGGACAATATGATAAGTTTATGATCGTGGCCAAGGTTGACCTCGACGGTTATGAAACGTCGGACGTGTACGCGCTCACGGCTGCGGGTTTTGAGACACTTAAGGAGACTGAATTTGACCCCGCGGCTGGGTTCACTGTCGAGGCTGGGACAATGGGCAAGCAGATGAGAATCATACAAGTGCTCAAATCTGAAGTCAGATCCTATGATGGAGGTGAGCTCACTCGACCATTGATAAAAACCAGGAGAAGACACGCTAACATACTCCAGATCTCGGGCTCATTCAGATCCTGCCAATGCTTGATGAAGACACCGGTGCAGAGCCAAGAGTCACTGGTGCAAGCATCGCGGACCCCTACCTCTTGCTCATTCGAGATGACAGCAGTGCCTTCATCGCTCAGATCGATAGTAACAACGAGCTTGAAGAGATTGAGAAAACCGACAATATTCTTTTGACAACTAAGTGGCAAGCCGGATGTCTATACGCGGATACCAAGGGCGCTTTCCAAACCATTCCAAGCGAGAAGGGTGCCGAGGCTGAAGCCAAGATAATGATGTTTTTGTTGAGCTCAACTGGAGCTCTTTATGTGGGTTTATTCCCTGGGTTTCAATAATTATGCGCACTACTAACAACTCACAGATATACGCTCTCCCCGACTTATCTAAGCCTGTATATGTTACTGAGGGCTTGTCTCATATCCCTCCTTTTCTTTCCCCTAATTATACCCTTCGCCGTGGCATGGCTCGCGAGTCGCTTCGCGAGATTATGGTCGCTGATCTTGGAGATGCCGTGTCACAATCCCCATACCTCATTGTAAGTTGTGAGCTTCAACCACCATTCAAGTTCGATGTCTGACAGATGCAGCTCCGCCATGCTACCGACGACCTTACTATCTATGAACCCATCCGTTATCAACGAGAGGGTCAAGAGTCCTCGCTCAAAGCGTCTCTTTCCTTTAAGAAATCCTCCAACGCGGCCTTGGCGGCCACCCCGGTCGAAACGACGGGTGACGATACTGTGCAGCAGACACGATTTGTCCCCCTCCGAGCCTGCACCAACATTAATGGCTACAGCACTGTCTTCCTCCCTGGGCCTTCCCCAAGCTTCGTCATCAAATCTAGCAAGAGTATCCCACGCGTCATCAGCCTCCAAGGTCTTGGCGTGCGGGGCATGAGCTCATTCCACACCGAAGGCTGCGATCGTGGCTTCATCTACGCTGACAATGAAGGAATCGCTCGTGTTACGCAGCTACCCCAAGATACCAACTTTGCTGAGCTGGGTCTCTCGGTCAGAAAGGTGCCCCTGAACCAGGACGTGCGCGGAGTGGCATACCATAATCCTACGGGCACTTATATCGCAGGCTGTATGTCATATGAGCCTTTTGAACTGCCTCGCGACGACGACTACCATAAGGAATGGGCCAAGGAGACGATCACATCCCCGCCCACCATGGCCCGCGGTGTGCTCAAGCTCATCAGCCCCGTCACTTGGACAGTCATCCACGACCTAGAACTCGAGTCCTGTGAGTCCATTGAGTGCATGAAGACACTGCATCTGGAATTGTCCGAGGAGACCAAGGAGCGCCGCATGCTCCTCGCTGTCGGCACGGCGATCTCAAAGGGTGAAGACCTGCCTATCCGCGGTCGAGTCCACGTCTTTGACATTGTCACCGTCATCCCCGAACCAGGCCGGCCCGAAACCAACAAGCGCCTGAAGCGGATCGCACACGAGGACATCCCTCGTGGTGGTGTCACGGCCTTGTCTGAGATTGGCGCCCAAGGCCTCATGCTCGTGGCTCAGGGGCAAAAGTGCATGGTCCGCGGTCTGAAGGAAGACGGCTCCCTGCCGCCTGTCGCCTTCCTGGACATGAGCTGCCACGTCTCGAGCGCCCGCACTTTACCCTCAACTGGATTGTGTCTCATGGCGGACGCCTTTAAGGGAGTGTGGTTCGCCGGTTACACTGAGGAGCCCTACACATTCAAGATTCTAGGCAAAAGCAACGGTCGACTGCCCCTAGTCGTGGCTGACTTCTTGCCTGATGGCGAAGACCTGGCCATTGTTGCGGCGGATGCAGATGGTGATTTGCACATTCTCGACTTCAATCCTGAGCGTAAGTCTAACCCGTACCCATACTTTATCTATGCAGCATGCAAGCTAACCACGCAACTACAGACCCCAAGTCTCTTCAAGGTCATCTCTTGCTTCACCGTACATCCTTTTCTGTTACCCCCAACCCACCTTCATCCACGCTACTCCTCCCACGCACCCTGCCGCCGACACATCCAACTCCAGACTCGGCACCGCACATCCTCGTGCTGGCCTCGCCGTCGGGCCACCTGTCGTCGTTGGTGCCGCTCCCCGAGACAACCTACCGCCGGCTGCTCTCTGTGACAAACCAGCTGCTTCCCGCGCTCACTCCCCACGGTGGCCTGAATGCAAAAGCTCACCGCCTGCCGGAGACGTCGCGCGCCGTCGGCGTCGAAACGGCTGCCGGCCGCACCATCGTCGATGGAGCTGTCTTGGCCCGCTGGGCCGAGCTGGGCGCTGCAAAGCGTGCCGAGATTGCCGGCAAGGGAGGGTACGATGGCGTGGCCGAGTTGAGGGAGGAGCTCGAAGCGCTATTAGGTTGGAGCGGGTTGGCGTACTTTTAAAAGAAAAACACATAGGGCTTTGCTTGTATTTTTGGGGAATCCATGATGGATGGTATCATTATCACACTGTTTTGTGTTTAGGGAGATGCTGACAGAACTTTATTGGCAACCTAGCTTAGCAATGGCAGCAGTTTGCTGCGTTTGCTATAAATATGCAAATAAAGTTAAAAAAAAAGGTTCCGACAGGCCTTCAATTCCTTCCTAGTTTAACCCCACATTTGCAATTCAGTGTTCGTTATTGGTGAGCAAAACTTTTGCGAGAGTGGTAATGAAAAAAGCGAATCGTCACATTCACCAACTATTGTCCTAGAATCGAGGGCCGACAACGACAAACCATGTCGAAAGACCTGGTGTCCTAACACATGGTTCAAAGAATGATTTAGCAACTAATTGATTCCATCTGCTTGGGTGGGATGAATCTTGGCATTACCTGGCAAGCCCCATAGTTGATTGATGCAAGCAATCTTCCACGCCGTCCGTCTTTAGTCTCCACGAATAGGTATAGACCGTAGTTCTCAGAATTCTTCTCGCCTACATGTATAAATACAGATAAAAAGTATATTCTTTGATACGAATGCACTCTACCCAGCCTTCAGGCCCCCGGTTTCTGGAATAATACAGCCAAGTCAACCCAGTTGTCTCGAGTCAAGTTTGGACTATTTCATTTTGCTGCATTCATTGCTCATATAGATGTCTCAAGTCTTTATATCAATCGTATTGTAATATCGATCAGCACACCGAGTTTTTGAGGGGGCAACTGTTATCTAGCAGTATCCTATCATGTCTCCACACAATCCTTTCCCGGTACAGCGACTTGCTGAATCCAGTTTCATCAGTCTAAAACTCCGCCTGTCCGGGTATATCCAGCTCTATCAACATGAAATTCATAGTCATTGTATCTGTACAGTAGCCCAGAACCAAAAAAAAAAAAAAGGAAAAAATGAGGCATATCGGCTGTAGTCGAAATGCCAAGAAAAGAAGAAAGAAAATAAACGCTGATATTCAAAGGTCGCAATCGCACCCAGACATTCAAGCAAGTTTTGCTCAGGCGAGCTGCACCTTCTTACGGCGGATGCTACCAAAGCGTCGCTTGAAGCCCTCGCTTAATCTCTTGCTAGTGGAGTTATGGCGAGAGATACCAGTGGCGTTTGAAGCGTCGGCAGGAGTAGCATGGCTGTTATCATCCAAGCCACGATGGAAGCTCAGTGGGCGGTTTGCCTGGGATACCAACTCATATTCGTCAGTCTGTCCCTTGGCAAGACGCTTCCTCTCCTTCAGATCGCGTTCCAGCTCAAAATTGGCACCCTTGCCTTTGAGGTCATCGGGATGATAAGTCTGCCTCGCGGTTAGTCAAAGAGCAAAGAGGTTCAGAAGAAATAGTCGTTGCTTACAATGCCCTCCCAGCGCTTATAAGCTCCACCTGCAGCATCCGGCTCACGCATGAGGTCGGCGCCTTCCTCATACTTCATAATATTTCCCCGGAAATCCTCTGCGCCACTGGGAATGACGGCGGTACCCTGCAGAGGCACCTTCTTGCGCATCGAGTCTTCAATGTACTCCCTCGGAGTAGCGCGAATGGCTTCCATGGTAGATTCCTCAACGGCTGCCACAGGCGAGTACATCTTGTTGCGATTACGACTGGCAAGGGTGGCGTCGTAGGGTCCACCGTGATGGTAAGTGCCGCCGATGGTGTCGAGGGCGTCAATCGTGTCCGTGTGGGGCAGATACTTGCGACGGAGGTGGGGCGCCCGGTCAGCGGCGCGGGCCTCTTTCCGGAGGATGTCCAAGGGCCGGTGGCTCATGTCGCCGGGGAAGCGTTGGTTGATGGACCCTTTGCGGGAGAGATCGCAATTGCCGGTGCTACGGCTACGATGGTGACGGTCAGGTCGATTGGGGCCGAAGTGTGGAACCCGAGCACTGGCCGACCGGTTGACGGATGCGTTGGGAGGGTATCGGCGCGAGCTGTGGGGGGCGCCACGAGGGGATCTAGCAGGCGACCTTGGGGGTGAGACAACACTGGATGTAGATGATTCTCCAGCTGCAAAAAAAGGGTTCGAGGGGTGGAAGCTGGAGCGGGAGGGGCTTGCGGAAGCAGGAGGCGTGAGATAGTCGCGCGATTGATGAGCTTGGTGCTTGGGTTCGGGCGTCTTCTTGTCGTCGGAATCCTTGGATGAAGTGGGCTTTTTGTCAGAGAGGCTTATTCTCTTGAAGTTGGCTGCAAGGTTGTGAGATGAGGCAATGCCAGTGTCTTGGCTAGGTTCCGGAGCAGTCAATGGGTCAAGAATGTAAGCCTGCGCCTGCATAGAGAAGTCAGTCAGTTAAATATCCAGCGGGCCGAAGCCACAAATGAAGAAGAAAAAAGTAGAGTTCGGGCTGTGTTGCAAGAAACGCCAGCACGCTTGCGTGGACGTTGACGACTGTATCTTGGCCTCTGGGCGGCGCTGCGTTGGCACATGCCAATGGCAGTGTCGAGATGGGCCCAAGTCTAGGGATCCTAGTGAGGGGCGGGCCCGCATTGACGCAAAGCGGACAAAAAAGGGTCCAGAGATCCCTGACGATTATCACACCGTCGGGTTGGATGCAATGACGTTGGGTTGGGGCAATAGGAAGAGGAGGAGCAAAGAAAAGAATGGGCCAGAATCGCGAGGAGTATAGATCGTCAAAGAGCGCACTACTCACCCATTGTTTATCGGCGCTGGAGTCCTGCATGGTAGCAACTATGATGGGCTTATGATATAAAACGATGCGGAATGACCTAAAGTAGGAGGTAGATCGCCTGACAAGTTGCTGCCAAATGGGGCCGTCTAGTTGTTTCGACGGAGTGCTTGTCCTTGTTTACGTGTTGGGCGGGGATGGTTGGGTCGGGCCACAAGCTGCTGCTGCTTCATCGACGAAGCTTGGTATGAGCAATAAATCGACTGTAGTGGTCTGGCAGACGGCAGGGTTGGACGGCAGGTAAAGACGAAAAGAAGGATAGAGCGCAGCCGGGCAAAAAAGCAAAATAATGACAGCACTATGACTCGTGCAGCAAGAGGTTGAGCGAGGAGATCAAGCCAAAGACGCAAGGGGGGGAAAGCTGCAGGTCTTATGTGTTGAGCTTGAGCTCGTGCAGGAGTCGAAAATACGGCAGACAAGGTAGTGATGGTAATGGAGGGTGGCAGGGCAGGAGCAGCGGAGACGACAACACCTTCCCGGTCTTCTTCATGGTCTTCCGGGCCCCGGCTCCTGGATCTTGGCCCGCTGCGGCCACGGGAGGAGAACAAAGCTTCCTCGTGATGGCGACAGCCTTCAACTTGACTCGACCCGTTTTGCGGGTAACACACCACACACTGCACACCACCATTAAACGCTACCCACACGGACACGGACACGGCCACCAAAGCACAGGCGCACACCCACTGCATGCCCAAAAATACGTTGCCCACACCGCGATGCAGCGCAGCGCTCTGCACCTTCTGCACCGGGCTGCCATGTCCTCCAATCCCATCCATCACATCGCGCGTGTGCCAATTCCAGAGACTCTCCCTTGCTAGTTGCCCGATCGAGCAAATCACTATCGCTCACAGGCCAAGACCTGGAACAAGTCCATCAACCCTCGTCCGATGAACCCGTCTCGCCCATTATCTCACCCACATCATTTCCAGACCATGTTTCCCACGTCTCCCACTTCTCCCACACCACCGGAACTACCGGCCCTGATGATGTATCTCTGATCCAACTTTGCCTTCCGTATCCCTCAGCAGCCGTCGACGTCCCTGGCCTGGGCCGTTTCTGCAGCTAGACAGGCAATTACCCCACAGGACCCCGACTCGCAAGTCACAAGCCTGGCAGAAAATCGACTCGCTGGCGTCACCTGACCACCCTGTGGCCGGGCCTCGACTGGCTTGGGGGGCAGAGAGTGGTCATGGCCAGACCACACAAACTAAGCCAGAATCGAGGCTGGCGGCCATGAATGTTTCACCTGCCCTGGCGTCCAGAAAGCATCCAGAAATCGTTCAGCTTCTTCGGTGGGACCTCTCGTCCCTCCAGACCAGACCGGCCGGCCGGCCTAAGCCCAGGGACACGCACGCACACACGTCAAATACTGGACTGGATGTAGCATTAAGCTCGCCAACTGCAGGAACCTGCTATCGTTCGGGCCACCCGCTGACAGTGGGGGGAGGGGGAAATGGTTCGCTTGCAGGGCTTCTGGCTTAGACCCTTCTGGGGCACATCGCCCATTACTTGCGATAGCACCAGTCCGAATGCATACACCCGCACCCCTGAGCTCGTCTGAAAGCGAATGCCTGGCACCCCTTGCGGCCCAAAATCGTCCGAACGAGGAGCATTGAATCCATTCATTTCATGTCGGGCTAATTAGTCAATCAGCTAACGATTATGCATAGAAACCGATGGGCAATAACTTTGTCTCTATAACCTCTTCACCGCTCGGGACCATGGACGGACCCTGCTGTGCCAATACACTACTGCCGGCACTTCAATGCTGCACAGCATATCTTGGTGCACGCTTCCCGGTATCCATTGTCATGAGACTGCGCGCCGAAATTATTTCGTCTTAAGTCATCCATTTTTTTGGTTTGCGAAGCGAGTAAAACATCCACCCCAACAATGCACCGGTGTCACTAGTGAGCTGAGGTTCCCACACGCGGCTTGCGCGCGCAGGCTCTTCTCCTCCACCACCGCTATCCAACCAGCATCAATCTCAACCCCACCGCAACCACGAGCACCTTGGGATGGGGCGGATGCAGGAACAAGCCCTCCTCCATCTAGCACTTTGCTCTCCCACCCAAGCCGCCTTCTCGCTCATCCCAGCAGCATCCAGGTCCGTCTCGCGACCGCCGTCGCTGCGCACCTAACGACCTAATGGCGCTGGTCGACTACTCGTCCTCAGACTCAGACACCGACGTTGAGCCACCGCCGTCCAAACGCCGCAAGGCCTCTGCGAGTCGGACGGCCCACTCCTCCGATGCTACCTCGGACACCGGACCTGATGGCAAGCCCGGGACGGAAGCCAAACCCAACACAGCCACTACGGCTGTTTCAGACTTGCCCCCTTTGCCATCTCACTTTCATGACTTGTACGCTTCCACTGTTCGCCAGAGTGTCGTAGACGATCCCAGTCTGCACCACGGCCGTCGCCGCCAGGTCCCCCACGTGGTTGGCAATTGGCCTACACACCTGTATGTAGAGTGTGAGTGTCCTCGTCCGAACTCTGCCATGGGCTATGCTAACCCTGGCCATCCAGGGCATCCCACAACTATACAGCACGCCATTCTATCTGACCTCATTGGCGATATTCAGGCCCATCTAGACAAAGCCAAGTTGCACAGTTTTCTGACCAGCGACCTCGGAGCGCCGCTTCCCTTGCATATCAGTCTCTCGCGGCCCTTATCCCTACTCACAGCCGACAAAGACACCTTCTTAGAGAATGTCACCCACAAGCTGCGCAGCCCAAAGATCCCACCCTTCTGCGTTCGCCCCCTAGGGTTGATGTGGTTCAAATCTCCCGATTCGAACCGCACCTTTCTTGTCCTTCGCGTAGCCAGCCATCCCCGGGAATCTGATGGGGACGCTTTTAAAAACCCGAACCCGGAGCTTGTGAGCCTCCTCACCCGCAGCAATAGTGTCGCCGAAACCTTTGGGCAATCCTTACTCTACAAGACAAGCCACGAGGCGTCGGCCGGGAGCGCCTTTCACGTGTCGATCGGATGGACATTTGATCACCCCGACAGTGGTGCTGCTACAGAAACGGTGCAGCTCTTTGATCAGGCCAAGTTTTCCAATATTCGGACATGGGAAATTGATGTTACAGGCATCAAGGTAAAAATCGGCAATGTGGTGAATCACGTCGCCTTGAACGGGTCGGAAAGAGACAGCGCAAAGGCTTCATCGCTTTTCGGACTATAACGAGCTACAGGCCATGATGTAGGCAGCTCACGTTGGACGCCGACAGAGGCGGGATTTTCACAGAATGACGCGGTTCACCGTTGCTCAACAACAGGGCGTTTGCCTCACCGAACGATCCGGCAATGTCCGGACAAGTTGGGGCGGACACTCGGATGTCTCGGCCGGCCTCTTGTTGGTTGGGATGGAGAGGGTCATTGGTTTCAACCAAAGACGGGCCGGCAACGATCGTGGAACCTGACGGTCAGGTATGATAATAGGCAACGGATTTCCCGAAGGATGAGACAACAAACCAAAGAAAGTAACACAAATTCATTTAACTTGGGTAGTTGTGCGTGAGATGGATGCAGAGGCTAACACATATTGGATAAAAACAATAATAGATGAAATGGCGGTCCAAAAAGTGAAAGCCAATGGCATGAACAAATTAATATGGGGTGGTGATTTGGAATATATCCAATACTGGCGCTATTTAGATTCACGAGGCTGGAGAAAATGCCATCAACGCCATGTCTGGCTTGGGTCATTTCCTATTGGCCCTGTGATACATCATCCCACAGAGTTACATTGGTGGATTCCGCTTGCCGCCATCCACGGAAGCAAGCCATGTTCAACATCTCCACCGAACCTTGCAGGGGAAAAAAGGAAAACGGACAGAACTATCGGCTTCTAGACTAAAGTCCATTCATGTTGCAATGCGACCCCATCCCACCAGGAGATGAGTCCAGCGAACCAAGAATGACATCATGGCACAGAATTGTGGAAATGATGTTCAGCTCTGCTCTAGGATGATTTTTCTATCTTTGCTTGCTTTGGCCGCGTCGTGTTGTTTGTTGATGCTGTGTGGAGCTGATCCAGGAGGACAATAGGCGGGAAAAAAACGGGAATCTGCATTCACGCCCTGTAGGGGCCAGGTGCGACAATATTAAACGGTTTATACCCGTTTGCGGAGCATGAACGGTGGGATTTTATCTACCAATACACGAGGCTTGTTTCGAGGGGTTTTTTTTTTTTTTTTCGAAAGCGACATGATCTACTTTGAGACAACAGCATGTTCTTCATGTTGAGGATGAAGGAAGGGTGAAAAACAATTGAGCCCCAGACAACGGCAAAGGTCTTATCGGCGCAGAGACTGGGTTCACACAAGGCCGGGTCTCTCGATGGAGGGCCCACCGCCAGGGGAGATGGGAAAGCTGGGAGAGAGCACGGACAGCACAGGGACGCCATCAATTAACCGCGGACGCCCCCCGTTAAGCTTTCCCAAACTGCCCTGTAACCGAACCTCGCCTTGTCAACGGGCGCCTGAGAGTGCGCCGCCTACGCTAGGCAAGACGGAATGCCGGCGCGCGCTCGCCCTAGGAGGCCCGAGGAGGCCCTAGCCTCGCCTTTTGGTCTCGCCGTGGGTGCGTGGGTGTCCGTCCGCCCCTTGGTTCGGGCGCTTGTCAAACGGTGTCCCGTGGTAATGGCTTGTGCCGATCCTCCGCGCGTGCCCTCACTGAGAGAGGAGCAAACCTTTTTTTTTTTTTTGTTGGCGGCGGCGCACTTCGTCCCGAAGCCAGGTTCAACATGGTCAATTTATTTTTTCTTCTTCTCTGGATGGCTTTCATGCACATGTGCGAAAAAAAATGTGGGAATGGCAATGTTTCTCTTGACGACGTGCGCGTGCATGTATGTACATTAATTTAATTTCATTTATTCCTCGTCCTGTCTAATCTCTGCTGCCGGCATCGAGCACCAAGGCACAGAGAGTGGAGGCGGTTCCAGGACCATCCATCCAGTCGCGAATTTTTTTTTTTTGCCCCCTTCCACACGCTTGGTGCAGCGATGGAGTCATACGGGGTGCGAAAGCCGGCGGTGGATACCGGGCTGCACAATCACGCAGAGGAAGCAGAAAAAGGAGACAAGAGAATAAGAATTGCGCACAACAGGTGATTCATTACAGATGCAGAGAAGCTGTGCAGGGGAATTAGTGCATGCGTGTGCGGGCTGAGAGGGGCGGCGTTGTTGGGCTTGTTTCTGCCTTCTGTCTGTCCTTCCCTTGGTTTTATTTACCCTTGCTTGGCGATTTTGTTTACATCCAACTCCTTCGCCCACCCACCCCGCTTGGGTCCCTCCCTCCCCCGCCGCCCATCGTCCATTCACCACGACCCATCCATCAACAACCCGACGCATTCAAAAGTAAACACCACCACCACCAACTCCCACGGCCTCGTCTCGCAACCTTGGCGGTCGGGCTTCTCCTTCGCTCTCTCCGCGCGCCGCTGCATCTCCCCCCTCCCTGCAGAGAGATCCTGCTTCCTTTTGGTGCACGCCCTCCTTCTACTCTTGCTCTCTTCCTCTTCATCCTGTCCCCTTCCACCCCCACTTCGCTGTCTTCCTTCCATCACCGCATTCCTCGACAGATTTAGCCCTGGTCTGGTCCCAACCACCCCCCTCAAATAAGTTGCTCCCCGCGAAATCTTGCACCACCCTGGGCAACCAACCCTCTCCTACAAAAATCTCCCGTCGACCTTGCGTCGCTTGACTCCGGATTCGCAACGACTTTCTCACAGCGCTCGCCCTGACGGCCTCTGTCGATTCTGCTTCCCTCTCTCCCCCCCCTCCAATCCACCCGGTTCGCTGCCGTCCTCGCCCCGAAATTTAATCCTCATACGTCGACTCGTCAACCTACTCATCCACAAAGCGCCTCTCCAGGCTTCCTCCACACCCCCATCCCGACTGCCACCGATCTCTCTAGCCGTTTGCCGCACACCGCACCTCCCGTTATCCAGTCACCCAGCCGTCCCAATGGATATCGACGTTGGCCGCCGAAACAACTCTCCCCGGCCGCTCTCTGACTCGGAGCGTGCCCGGCTCGAGGAGTTTATCGACTCCATTCATTACTCTGCCAGGTACGACGCCATTCCCAAAGCTGTCGCCTCGATCGTCTGCCTATCAACCCACGATGCTAACACGCCCCTCACTGCAGATACTCGGACAGTGAATACGAATACCGTCACGTCCAGCTGCCCAAGGCCATGCTCAAAGCCATTCCCAAAGACTACCATGACAGCTCCAAGGGTACCCTCAAGCTCCTGTGGGAAGAGGAATGGCGAGCTCTAGGCATCACCCAGGTAAGTACCCCCCACCCCTCTCGAGCTTGGTAGCGCATTGATGCTAAATCCCGCCAGAGTTTAGGTTGGGAACACTATGAGGTCCACGAACCTGAACCCCATATCCTATTGTTCAAGTACGTTGCTACCACCCTCACTCCCACCAAGACTCAGGTGAAAATACAGAAACTAACACTGCACCTCACCACAGGAGGCCGCTCAACTACCAACCACCGCAGTAAACGACTTCTTTCCTAAACGGCCAAAAAGATTATTTATTATAAATGTATCATACATACCTAACTTCCTACCTTACTTTGCGCGCAGAGCCCTGCAGTCGTACCAGCGCAAGATGCTCGGGGCTCGGGACGGGGAACCCACGTCTTCTCACGATTTTACGGTCTACACGTTTAAGATATAAGAAAAGAAAAAAGACTTGTTGGCTCAATACGATAAACATGTCACGTCGTCCCACCGTGCCTCGACTCGATTTGCATTTCCTGCCCGTTTACTTTTTTTGCTCCTGCCACCTTCGTCACGTCGCCGTCCTCAGCTGCCCATCTGAGGTGATCTCGACTGGTGCCTAATAACCTTTCTTCTGGCTGGGCCAGTCTTCTTGGTGCGCGCTCGGTTGAATGGTCCCAGCGGTATCAATCTCTCCACTCGACGCACGGCGCAATCATTCTAGACCAGTGTGGAGACGAGGCCCGCCATGTGGCATCCAAAGGTTATCCTCATCGTTTCTTTTTTTTTTTCCTGTCTCACATTGGACCTCAGACGGTCCTGGTGTCGGATAACGGCATGTGCGGGAGGTTGGTCAAGGCGACGCCACGGATCGGGGCAGATTGGTGGCTTGTCGTTTTTATTTTCCAAATGTGCGTATAGATGGAACGGTATGAAAAGGAATTAGGATGGAATGAAATGGGATGTCGAATCAAACGATGCAACAGCCCGGCTCGAGCTTCAGCTGAGCTGAGAGAGAGCATCACTGCACTCACCAGCTAGGTCAGACCAAAAAAGGAAAAAGAAAAGAAAAAAGTCTATGGGGGGAGATGGACCAAGCAAGCTAGAGGGGTAATTCATGTAGGAATAGCTTCGGGAAGCACAGGTTAGCTTGGGGGTGGGGGTTGGGCGGGGGCGTACAGGTGTGGAAAAGGAGCCAATTTCAACATGATTATTTGCTCTCTCAACATATCGGCGGGAATGACATGTCTGTTGCTCATGGAAACAACGTAGTGAAGAGCGGGAGCGCCCCAGGTCTCAAGAAGGAGGCTGGCACGTGGAACAGACTCAGACTAAATCGGAGGGGTAGTGAGCGCGGGCGTAGATGGCATGACGCAAGGGAGCTGGTATAAGTGCACAGAATGCGGGGCTGGAAGGCATTCGGGGGGGCTCCGAAATTTTGGGCCAGTCATGAGGAGAGCGAAGAATTTCGGCATCCTAGTGTTCCTAGTGTTCCTAGTGTCATGTACGGAATTGACGGGCTGCTGTTCGTTGTTGGCATTGGAAAGCTGGCATTGGCTGGGTGCAAGACGGGATGAAGGCAGGGGAGACGGAGAGCATGCTGACGGCAGCGCGTCCATGCACAAGTTGTTCGTCTGTGGATATTGTTTGCATGCTCTAGCACGCAGGAGGAAGGGGGGTTATTTGGTCCGAGAGCAGATCCAAGAGTAGGGGGTTTGTGTGCGTGTATGTGTGTGTGTGTGTGTGTTTTTTTTCGCTTTGGTTGTCATATCTGATAACCTTGATGCAGTAGGTGTTCAGCCATGATGAATCAATCTCTGCCACGCGTATAGTTGGCGCCAAAAAAGAAACGAAAAAGAAAGAAAAAAAAAAGAAGAAAAAAATCGTTTATCTTCAAACAAGCAAAAAAAAACTTTCCCCGCAGCTCTAAACACGACTACTTCTTCCCTATCTCAATTTTTTTTTCTTCTTCTTCTTTTTATCCTCAAACCCAGTGACATACAATGATGCCAAGATGGTGGGGTACAGAATGTCACAGGTTTCTTTCGTGTGTCATGTCATGACATCCCAATTAGGCAAGAAGACCAGTGGTTGAAGACCCGGAGGCGGCACAGCAAAAACCCTCAACTCGGGACGAAAAAGTCACTTGGTTGCCTTGGTGGGTGGTGCTCGGTGGGTGGTAGTAGCCAGGGGTAAAAAAAAGGTTAGCATGTCATCGCTCACTGTCCTCATTTTTTTTTTTTTTTTAAAAATCCAGCTCCGCTAATGCCGTGTGGTCTGGCCCCAAGCTTCTGGGCTGATCGGCAGCACCCGGGGGGTCCCCTAGCGTACATCTGCTGATTTTCGGGGGAGGGGAGGCTGTTGAGTGACCAGGGGCGTAGTACAACAGCAGGTCGTCACCAAGAGGAAAAAAAATCATGGTGGTTGGTCGCTGTGAAACAAAAAAGTAGAAGACGAATTAGAAAGAAAAAGATGCTGACACTATAAGCCTCTTCGGCTGTGACTGTGTCAAAAAGTGGAAAAGTGACAAAGGACACATGTCATGATGGTATGGATGAGTCGATGCTAAATCGGGGGGAGGCGACGAGGCGAAGAAAAGTGGCAATGGAATTTCGTATACTAGCTAGTCAAGACAGGTCGCGTGATCTCTCTGGTCCTCGATCGATCACTGCTGCGAAGAGAAAAAAAAAATCCATCAAGATTTTTTTTAATGGCAGTGATGCAGTATCATCTTGCATCTAAATGGCCATGTTTCAATTTCTGCAGTTGCCGGCCTTCTCGGTGACACACAGTCATCGGCCCGCCGTTCTCCCAATGGATATCTATACATGTATGTACCTGTCGGCCTTGTCAAAGTGCGACAGGGGGGGGGGG